>JARYGA010048051.1:0-55674 GCA_030545235.1 Helianthus tuberosus
AACAACTAGAGATGCCAGAGTGGAAATGGGAATTGATAACAATGGATTTTGTTACCAAATTACCCAAAACAAGAAAAGGAAATGATACAATCTGGGTGATTGTAGATAGGCTAACCAAGTCAGCTCATTTCCTACCAATGAAATAAACTTTCAGTATGGAACAGTTAGCTAAATTGTTTCTTTACATGAAATTCCTTTATCAATTGTTTCTGATAGAGATAGCCGTTTTACCTCTCATTTTTAGACAAGTTTTCAAAAGGCCATGGGAACCAAACTAAATCTAAGCACAACATATCATCCTCAAACAGACGGACAAAGCAAAAGGACAATTCAGACAATGGAAGACATGCTTAGAGCTTGTGTAATTGAATTCGGAGGTAATTGGGACGATCACTTACCTTTAATAGAATTTTCTTATAATAACAGTTATCACACAAGTATCAATGCTGCACCATTCGAAGCACTTTATGGACGAAAGTGCCGAACCCCAGTCTGTTGGGCAGAAATTGGGGAAAAGCAACTGTCTGGACCTGAGATAGTACAAGAAACAACTGACAAGATTATTCAAGTCAAGGAACGACTGAAAGCAGCACGTGATCGACAGAAGAGCTATGCTGATAACTGACGCAAACCGTTAGAATTTCAAGTAGGAGATAAAGTATTGTTAAAAGTCTCTCCTTGGAAAGGAGTGGTAAGATTCATCAAACGAGGAAAGCTAAGTCCCAGATATGTTGGACCTTTTGAGATTATTAAAAGAATAGGACCTGTAGCCTATCAGCTACAACTGCCAGAGGAAATGGCAGGAATACATGATGTATTTCATGTATCAAATCTCAAGAAATGCCTAGCTGATGAATCACTTGTAGTGCCTCTTAAGGATATAGAGGTAAATGAACAACTCAAGTTTGTAGAAAGGCCTCTACAAATCGAAGACATGAAAGTCAAGAACCTTAAGCACAAGAGATTAGTTCTGGTCAAAGTAAAATGGGACTCCAAAAGAGGACCAGAGTACACATGGGAGCTTGAATCAGAAATGCAAAGGAAATATCCACACTTGTTCCAGTAGATCTCGAGGACGAGCTCTAAAACAAGGTGGGGAAGATATCACAACCCTCCTGAATTTTTCCGACGCTCTAATATATTTTAAAATATCCCAATATGTCTTAAAATACACCCCATACGTGAAAACGGACCCCGAATACCTTTTATATTATTAAAATTAATTAAAAATGAATTTTTTGGGGCTCTCGCGGGGCGCGTAAGCCACCCTTAGAGCCTACGCGGGCCGCGAGCGATCGAAAACGCGACGACACCCGGTGATGACACGTGTCATCATCGTGGCGAAGCTAGTTGATGACCCGGATGAGCTAAACCCTACCCGACCTAGTACGCGGGCTGCGTAGGCCTTAGCCTACTCTTACGCGGGCCGCCTAAAACTCAAAATCAGCCCCTATAAAGCTGGAGCTCGGGCCTTCAGTCGAATTCGCTCAAATCTTTCTTTCTTTCTCTAAATTATACGTAGTATACTCTATACTCGGGCATAATACCCCCCTAAATAACGAAGTTCTGCTCCGTTGTAAGTATCATAACCCCTGGATACGTATTAGATACTCTGCCCGATTGATCTAGGGTTCCGTAACGGCTGTCGTGGTTCTGCCCGACATAGTCGTTAGAATGCCGTCTCGGGGAGGGTATTACTAATGTTAAAATGGGCTATTATACTAACACATGTGCATTTGTGTAAATTATAGATTACTCCCAGGAAATCCTTACTGAAAACCTAAGACAGCATTTGTGTAAATTATAGATTACTCCCAGGATTTATTCCTATGAAAATGTGTGTACTTAAAACTTGGGTTTTATCCCATGTGTTTGATATTATGAAAGTGTTGTATTTTACTCTGATAAAATATTTCCTAACTACGCTCTTGATGAAATTTCCGCTGCCAAAATTAGACAATACTAGATACCACCGAAACTGGCCGCTGCCGTCCGTTCCTGTATTTGTACAGGGGAACGGGGGTTGCGACACTACATGTTCAGATCTATAGGCGATTAGGGCGTGTAGTTGCTTTTTTGCAACCTAGGGTTCCGGTGATTACTATTTAGCGTTGCTTGGGGTTACATGCAACTGATTCCGGAAGATTCGAGCATCCTTGGTATTGGTGACGAGACTAGGGCTTAAACCATAACAATGGTGGCTGTTTCAGAAGAGAAGTTGTCGAAGTAGGTAAGTTCTGGTGATTTCTCTTTTGTTTCCGGTTTGCACAAGTTACTTTCCCGACTTGTGAAACATGTAATTGATTATGGCCACTATGTTTGTTGGTATTTGCAAGTAATTTTAAAATTTGGTTATTTATTTTTTTCTTTTGATAATAGGATAATTTGATTAGGGCCGCCACTGTTTACATCGAGCCTAGGTTGACAGGTCAGATTAGGCTCCTGCCATCTCTGCTTGGAACTGCTACATCACAAGTAAAAACATCTGCTTTATGTCTGTGCTTCTAATAAACGTTCGTTTTATAGCTCCAAAATAAATGGGTAACAATTCTGTCTTTATGAGCTATCAAACAACATATAAGCATTTGGTAATTGATAATCGTTACAAAATATGACTATAAAAATAATTTAAGTTCACAAGATTACACAATTTTAGAATGGGATGAGTCTAGCAGTCAAATATAAGTGTTATCAAAGGTTCGCAAGACTACTATCATTATTTTGATGTAAAAGCATTGAATTAGTTCTATTTTTTCATTTTTGAATTGTGCTCTAGACTTTGTGTTTTACAATTTTGATTTCTGATATTGTTTGAGTTTTTCTTCTAGCATTTTGAACAATGTACGGACTTTTAGGTTAACTTTTTCGATTGATTGAGATTTTTTGTGTGTGTGTTGAGGTAACTGGGCTGTGGGGCATGAGAAGATGTCAGATTTATTTGGAGTGACAAGAAATGGTAGAATGTGCTTACTATATGAAAACTGGACATGTGGGTATGGTAGCAACTAGCAAGTGCAGATACACCCTCCTGATCATAGTAGCTCGGTAACGCCTTTAATTCTTTGTTTGTTTAGAGATTTTTGTTAAAATTGTTGTTTAGATTTTTGTTATGACTCAGATGGTGTTTGTGATGGGGTTGCAATTCAAGAAAAGTGTTTTGTTGTTGCAGGTACTATTTTGGGGTTAGTGTTCTTAGGGTATATCTGGGAGACCCAATGATCTTAGGTTGTAAATAAATTTATTTACCGGGGTGCCCTCCCCTTTACCAAAAGAGTAAATTTTTTATTTGAATCATTTGACGCATTAAGCTAACAACCTGAATCGACCCATTTGTAAATAAAAGGCTTGAATTTGCCACCTTTGGTTTTGAGTCGTTGTCTCCAGGGACTATTGTCATCAGCTCTCTCCTCTCTCAATAGAGATATCCAAGTGTGCAATGACTTTACTTCTCATACTAAGAAAATTGCTTTGGTATAACAATTTTTTTATAGAATCTGTTTGGTTACTGTATAAAGAAAGGTATTGTAATTTAAAGAGTAAACTTCCGTTTTGCTCCCTGTGGTTTGGTCGTTTTAACGGTTTTGCCCCAAACCTTTAAAAATAGCCATATTGCTCCAATAGTTTGCTATGTTATTTCCATTTTGCTCCCCGCCTCTAACTCCATCCAAATTGTTTGTTACTTGAAAGGGTATTTTGGTAACTTAAAGTATAAAAGTAAGGGTATTTTAGTAAAAATAAGAGTTAAATGCCTGGTTGGTCCCTGTGGTTTGCAAATATTGCAGACTTGGTCCTAGTGGTTTACTAATTACAGAGTTGGTCCCAGTGGTTGCAAATTTTGCACTCGGGTGGTCCTTATCACTAACCAAAGTTAAATATTTCAATTAAGTGTGTGTGAAATGTCTATAATACCCCAAAGGTTAAAAAAACAAATAGAAATAAGTGGGCCCACCCCTATCCCACCCTTCTTCTTCCCACTACAGCCTTCAAGAACCACCCACCACCACCATCTCTCTAAACCATTGCCCACCACCGTGCATCATCATCACCATCTCCTTGACACAGTGGATACCAAACACCATCTCCTGCATTTAAATTCTCACCCTAAAATTTTAAGCTGCCATTGATGATTAGTCACTAATGCATCTCTTTCATTTAAATTCTCACCCCAAAATTTTAAGCTGGGTTCGACATGGCTCTAAGTAGACTGGAACTTGTGGTGCATTAGCCACTAAATCGCCATCAGAGTCAAAAAGGGCACAAGAAAAATCGAGCCTTTTGAATACCGACAATTGCACAACATCCGGCAACTTTCTCCGGGGGTTATTCGTTGTTTATGTTTCATCCACAAAGCGATCATATCGCGAACCACGGTAACCGCCTCAAATCGGACGGGTCTAAACCTCATTTAACAATCGGAACCAATAACGGTTCTCAATTGGACTCTGACTTGTCATCGGTCATGAATTTTAGTAATCCGGTGAGTTCCGATCGTCTGAAACCGGAGAAACCGCTCTTGATCTGGATCTGAATTTTCCTCTAGCAGAAATCGCCTGAATGTAGTTTTTGTTTAACTTTGTTCATTACAAAGCATATAAAACCTTAACCTTTTCAATTGGGGAGATGGTGGTTGGTGATGATGATGATGCACGGTGGTGGGCAGTGGTTTAGGGAGATGGTGGTGGGTGGTTCTTGAAGGCTGGAGTGGGAAAGAAGAAGGGTGGGAGGGGTGAGCCCACTTATTTCTATTTGTTTTTTATCCTTAGGGGTATTATAGACATTTTACACACACTTAACTGAAATATTTAACTTTGGTTAGTGATAAGGACCACCTGAGTGCAAAATTTGCAACCACTGGGACCAACTCTGTAATTAGTAAACCACTAGGACCAAGTCTGCAATATTTGCAAACCACAGGGACCAACCAGGCATTTAACTCTAAAAATAAAGACTATATTAAATAATAATAATAATAATAATAATAATGTGTAATAAAACTCATATCTGATCATCTCTCTCTACCATCTATCTTCTCTCTACACCCTCTCTTTTCTCCATCACCAACAACCACCACCACCAACCGTCACCACCTCACCATCAACCCTAACAGCTACCACCACCTGCTACCTGCACCAATAACCACCACAATCGGCCACCAACACCAACAATCACCATTGTACCACCTCCACCGCCGATATCTTCCCCAAAAAATCTACCGCCGCCGACATCTTCCCTAAAAACCTACCACCGCTGACATCTTCCCTAAAAATCCAACCACCGTCTCTCAAAATCACCCCACCTCTAAACACAAAACTCGATAAAGCAAACACCTAACTCCATAAACGAGATCTGTGACAAGATTTGACCGGAAATCACAACTAACCTTCGCCGATTATAAGATCTTTAAGCGATTAGCTCCGATGACTGTGGTGCCGATTAGCTCCGACGAAGGTGGTACCGATGACTGTGGTGTCAATTAGCTCCGGCGAATGTGAAACCGAGGTCCGACGGCGGTACTGAGGTCCGACGGCATTGAGTTAGGTGTTGAATGAACAGTGATAATGTTGAATGAACGGTTCAAACGACTGTGGTGCCGATTAGCTCCGACGAAGGTGGTACCGATGACTGTGGTGTCGATTAGCTCCGGCGAAGGTGGTACCGAGGTCCGACGGCATTGAGGTCCGACGGCGGTCGGTACTGAGGTCCGACGGCGGTACCGATGAACTGTGATGTTGAATGAATTGTGTGAATGAAGGGTGATAATGTTGTTAGCTGTAAATGACAAGAAAGTCAAAAGTAAATTTATAAAATCTGATGAAATTGAATAAATGATTATTATAAGGGGAAATAGCCAAAATAGCCAAGACTTGGTCAACATTTCAAAAATAGCCAACTGAAACGTCTCATAGAGGGGTTTCACGAATTCCCACGCGTCTTAAAGACGTTTCCTCATCAGCCATCCACCGAAAGCCACGTGTCCATGTATACAACCCCACTATTGGAAGTATATGATTATTTAAATGTGGAGTAAATTGAAAGGTCTGCCATGTGACAGTGGTGTCATGTACTTTCTCTCTCTATTCTATTCTAACTTTTAAGACGTTTCCACCCCCGCTCCCTTTCTCTCTCTACAACCCACCCCCACTCCCTTTCTCTCTCTACAACCCCCCTTCACAACCAACACCTCCGCCGGTACAAGAGGTTAACTGTATTTGTTATTTGTATGTATATTCATATAATGACAAGGAAGATTTCAGCCCTGTATGAGCACCTCCGCCGGCCCTGAACACCTCCGCCCGAGTCCACAAGTGCACATGACAGTCTTTCTCTCTCATCACCACTACTTTCTCTCTCATCTGCAACTCAAAACTCACTTCGATCTGAGCTCGTTAATGGCGGTTTTTCCTCAGATCTGAACCTATTTCTTGTACCGCCTCTCACGACGGTGGCGGTGGTGGGATTTCTTGGTGGTGCCGGTGATGAGATCCGATGACGACCAAGACAGTGAGACAAATCGAGGAGAGATAGAGATCGGAGAGAGTTGTAAGAGAGAGAGGAAGAACGGCGGAGAAGGAGCGGCCCCGCCGCTCACGGCGGCGGCCACGGTAATACATCATCCCCGGAAAACGAGTCCCAGTCAACTTTTCCCCATCTTCGCCGGAAAACGAGCGGAACAGAAGACGTTTCACCTGAGACGTTTCACCTGAGACGTTTCAGTGTTCTGAGACGTTTCAGCACTTGTGGACACGTGGCTTTAGGTGGATGGCTGATGAGGAAACGTCTTTGAGACGCGTGGGAATTCGTGAAACCCCTCTATAAGACGTTTCAGTTGGCTATTTTTGAAATGTTAACCAAGTCTTGGCTATTTTGGCTATTTACCCTTATTATAATTCATTTTAAATATCATTAAAAAACAATAACAGATTTAAAAATTTAATAAATGATTTTTATACTTGAAGTTACCAGAATACCCTTTCAAGTAACAAATAATTTGGATGGAGTTAGAGGCGGGGAGCAAAATGGAAATAACATAGTAAACTATTGGAGCAAAATGGCTATTTTTAAAGGTTTGGGGCAAAACAGTTAAAACAACCAAACCACAGAGAGCAAAACAGAAGTTTACTCTAATTTAAATTCATTGAGGTATATGAATCTCTTCATCTTATATGTCACTATATAAAGCTATTTTTTGCATCCTTTGATTCCATCATTGACTTCCAGACGCATTTCGTGTCACTAACCCATTTAAAATGGAAAAAAAAGTGTTTGGTTGGTCAATGGTATGAAATCGCTCATTACACAAAGCATTTCATTCCCTCAAAATCATTCCATCCGATCACCCTGTTTTTCTTGTTCATTTTATTCCCTCTTCCACCTTTCATTAACACCAAAACCCACCACCCGGTCAATAAGATATATGAGTGTATGTAAATAAGATATATGAGTGGAGTGGTTAATTAGGTACAAGATATATAAATAAGATATATGAGTGTATGTAAATAAGTTAAAGCAATGGATGCTATGAATTGGAATGAGAGTAGTTGGTCTGTATGCTATGAATGTATGTAAATAAGATATATGAGTGGAGTGGTTAATTAGGTACAAGATATGAGTGGAGACAAGAAAGCAGTGGACAAAACAAGGATGCTTACATTTCAACAAATTCTTTAAATATTCTTGTGCATATTGCATAATTATTTGATATTCTATGATGTCAAGTTGCAGATATTAAATTTACTAATTACCACTTGTGTTGCACTTAATGTACATTTTACTATTTTTTAATCTGAATTTCTTTTAAGAATAAGGTTTTTGTATCTCTTCACAACAGCAGTAAGAAAATTGGGTTACTTAATGTGTCAAAATTCTAGACTTAAATCCCTGTATCGAGTTGACAATTGTCAGACAATAGTGGTTGTCATGTGGTTCTAATATCCTGAGATTTGTTGATTTTCAATTAACAATACTGGTTGTTACATGGCTCCGCGTTAAACAGCATTTGCAGATCCCGTTGAATATAGTGGTTGCTATGTTTTCTTTGAAAAAAATAAACTTCTTATTGTCAAGGCATATTTCTTGATCCCGTATCTTCATTTCGCTCTGCTTTTGTTATCCGTACTAGTGTTTATGATTTGACATAAAAAGGAGGTAAAGAGATGTCATAAAATCTGTTTATGATTGTAGTTAAAATTTTCATAATGAATTGCTTTAATTATTTTTTTCATCCAAATCCTGAACACTTAGTTTCCAGTACGTGATAGAATAAAATGTTGTTTTCTCTATCTTGATTTTAATTTTTTTTTTTGGATTGAAAAAACCAGATTTTAATAAGCGTATAATTAAGAAGTTATGGTAATAATAGTGATTTATTATAATAATTTGCAAAAGAACATTGCAAAAATATGAGATTTTGCAATTGAATTTTCTAAAAAGTGGCACGCTGTAACATAAAAAAAAAACCCGCATTTCCTACTATGCAATCCAAAAAACATTCAACAGGATTACTAAGATTAGAAGCTTGTTTTAGTAAATTAAAAGTAACCCATGTTGATCTTAGACCACGTGTAGTCATAAAGCCCCTTTGTGGACGTTATGCGACACGTGTCGTGCCACGTCACACATGGGCTTTATGGGGCGTTATATCACTAGAGCTCGTAGTCATAAAGCCCCTACCCATCATTACCTAATTATTAATTTTCATTTTTATTAATTAATTAGAAAAACACTAACTATTTTTTGATTGGTCACTAACTATTTTTTGATTGATCAAAATCATAGCCCTCCCCCATCTCAAGAAAAATCAGGCCGCTATGTAAAGAGTACGGCGAAGATGTGGATGGTATTGGTAGTATGTCAGCTAGGCAGGATTTGTAATGTGCTTAATGTGGTGTATCTTTGCAGATTGTTCTGATGATGAAGGATTGAATAATAATGATGGATTTAGATGTCGATGGCTAATTGAATTATATTTGAGAAACGAAAATGTACTATAATAAAAGGTGAAGCGTAGTGAAATGGAGATGTTAGTGTAGTTAATGTAAAGTGTATGAAAATTAAGAGAAGAATGATCTTTCATAAGGGGAATGGGATCTTTTGTAATGGGAAGACTCACCGACGGGGAATGGGATTATTGTAATGAGAAGACTAATCAATGATTTCTTTTATGTTGCGGAGGTCTTGAAAGCTAATAAGTTATTAATTTAATTGTTCATAAAAGTTCAAACGACAATTATAAGTTGTAGCTTCAGTTGGATATATAAACGGTGATAAACACATGGATCAAAATAAAGAGTGAGTAACCATAAAAATTGGTAATTTCTTTAAGAATAAACAAATTGAATACAAATATATGGAGCAATAGATGATAAAACATATAGCATTTATGTCTAGGGGACTTAACTAACACATAGTCATTTCAACTTGTCGGGTGGAAGAGGGTTCTGTCTCTTTACCAGTACCAATGTTGCACCATTCGAAGCACTTTATGTACGAAAGTGCCGAACCCCAGTCTGTTGGGCAGAAATTGGAGAAAAGCAATTATCTGGACCAGAAATAGTACAAGAGACAACAAGTAGCAATGTGAGTAATCTCCTTTTTGTAAACTGTTTTTACAAAACCATAAATAATTTACAATGTGATTAGCAGTGATTGAGTCTTTGTAGCTCTTCAATTACTGCTGGTATGTTGGGATTTGGTTTACAAAATCCCAACATACCGGCAGTAATTGAAGAACTACAAAGACTCAATCACTGCTAATCACATTGTAAATTATTTATGGTTTTGTAAAAACAGTTTACAAAAAGGAGATTACTCACATTGCTACTTTAGACTTTTCTTGGTGGATTCCTGGTTATAATCTATTAATTAAACAATGCACGTGTGTTAGTATAATAACCCAATATTTACATTAGTAATACCCTCCCCGAGACAGAATTCCAACGACTACGTCGGCCAGAACTTCGACAGCCGTTATGGAACCCTAGATCAATCGGGCAGCGTATCTAATACGTAACCGGGGGTTATAATACTTACATCGAGGAAGAACTTCGTTATTTAGGGGGTATAATACCCGATTATAGTGTATACTACGCAGAAATTTAGAGAGAAACGAAAGTTGTGAGCGAATTGGACTAAAGGCCGATCGAATCCATTTATAGGGCTGATCAGGCACTTCGTCGCGCCCCGCGTAATCCGAAGGCCTAGCCTTCGCGGGCCGCGACATAGGGGAGTAGGGCGTAGGCTTGCTGATTCGCTAACTGTAGACCTGACACGAGCCTGCCACGTGGCAGCTCAGGGTGTCGTTGCGTAGCAAGGCTGTCGCGCCCCGCGTAGCCCGAAGACAAGGTCTTCGCGGCCCGCAAGCGACCTTCTGATTTTGTTTTTATTTTAATTAAATAAAATTAAAGGTATTTAGGGTTTTTATACGTACACGGGATGTACTTTAGGACCTTTAGGGATACTCTAAATAATTTAGGGGTGTCGGAAATATTTTAGGAGGGTTTTTATATCATCCCCACCTTATTTTAGAACTCGTCCTCGAGGTCTACTGGAATAGGTGTGGATATTTCCTCTGCATTTCTGATTCAAGCTCCCACGTGTACTCTGGTCCTCTCTTGGAATACCATTTTACTTTGACTAGAACCAATCTCTTGTGTTTAAGATTCTTGATTTTTCTGTCTTCAATTGTAGAGGCTTTTGTACGAACTTGAGCTTTTCATTTATCTCTATGTCTTTAATAGGTACCATTAATGTTTCGTCGGTAAAACACTTTTTGAGATTACATACATGAAATACGTCATGTATTCCTGCCATTTCCTCTAGCAGTTGTAGCTGATAAGCTACTGGTCTTATTCTTTTAATAATCTTAAAGGGTCCAACATACTTGGGGCTTAGTTTTCTTCTTTTGATGAATCTTACCACTCCTTTTCCAAGGAAAAACTTTTAATAAAACTTGTTAATATTATTTATATAAAAAAAAATAGGAAGTTGGGTATGGTTTGATATATGCGGCATGAACAAAGGAAAAACATAACCCTAATTTTGAAACATCAAAGGTCACAGCTCGCAGCTCCACATCTTCACGATCGGGTCCACACTCCACCCCTTAAAACATAAAAAAAAGTGCCACATGGCTGTTTTTTTAATGATGTTGACACTATTCCTAAGGTTTGAATTTTAACATATAGGTAGTCATTTAAGAAAAAATATAAAACATAAAAAAAAGTGCCACATGGCTGTTTTTTTAATGAAATAGTTACATCACTAAGTGATGAGTAAATGGTATCGGGTACCGGTACCGATATCAAATTTACTCAATCGGGTGTATTTTCGGTACCGGTTCGGCACCGGTATTCACAGGTTTTTACCCTTAAATACCGGTGCCGTACCAGTACCGACCGGTACTGAACCGTACCGTAATTACCCTATATATTAAAATTAGAGCACTAATGTCACACTACTGTCAGCGACCACCGACACTGAAGTTGTGGTGTTAATGCGAAGAAATTAAACCGAAACGTCGAAACGTAAAACATACAATAAAATAACTAAGTTGATCTAGGACTCGCGCGTTACGATGAACCCGCGTCAATTTTTTCTCGTTTGACAGGTTCATCGTAATCTATATATAATATATATCATTACCACTATACAAACAATAATGCATACATTACAAAAACCATTGCATCAATATGTTGCAAATTATATTTATACAAGATTTTGGCTAAATTAATTAGATTATTATTTATAATAATAATTTACAAATAAAACAACACAACTTCAAATGGATCAAACCGAATGAATATGGTAAGATAATGAAACCATTATTTGATTAGGGTACAACCACCTAAGTACAATTTACAACCATACATGCATACAAAACAGATTGAATTTGGTAAGGTAATGAAACTATTATTATTTGATTAAGATACAACCACTTAAGCACAACTTACAACCTATATTTGATTAAGGTACAACTATTTAAGGACAACTTACCACCAAATATGCACACACATATTTAAAATTAATAGTATATAAATAAACCAAATTGGCTTAAAATACAACCCACAAATGCATTAACAAATAACAAAGCATAGTGTACAACTATCATTGCACAAATATTTTCTAAATTGATAGTATATAAATATGTTTGGCCACATGTGTAGGTTGAAGCTAGATCCATGGTCAGAGGTGACATACATTTGGGTTTCATATGGGAAACGGATGGTGGTGTGTTTATGGATATAACGCCAATGGCTGGAGGTTTGATTCGGGTGATTACGTGAGTCCCGATAACCATTTCTCCTATTTTGGTTGCATAAAATCCACCAGGACATATGTATAACTCTTACGATGGATGTTGTGGTGATTCCCAACAAAGGGGGGCGTGGCCATCTATTGAAGTCATCACAGGTGCAAGTCGTTTTCGTTCTTGGTAGATTTGGATCTGTTCGGGCCTCGGTCAAACGGGTCAACACTATTAATCATGTGTATTTTTGCAAAATTAGGGTGCTTTTTTGCTTAACTTAAATTGGGACAAACGCAGATGTCCTTATATTGATCTTTATCTTTGTTTGTATAACTGTCTTGAGTGGTGCCCATGGTCTACAATGATATCTTTGGTGTGTTTTGTTTCCAATGACAATATTTATCAATAATAAATTTCACATATTCAGGCTAGCGATAAAAAAATGTCGTCTTCATGCACACCCTTAGAATTACTAACAAGTGTTGTGTTTTTCGTTGCATCGCCAATTTGGTTTTGGTTATGGTTCAAAACCAAACCACCTCGTACGTACTGTCTTTAACATTGTTTTATAAAGATATGTAACTAAACGCAAACAATTTAAATGATATATTATAATCTGTTATAAAGTATTTCATTTTGATCGTTATTAAACCTACCCGTGTGTTCACACGGGTCTTACTACTAGTACCCTTTTAAACGAAACTATAATAAATAAAAGAGTAAATTACGATTTTGGCCCCTTTGATTATATCACTTTTACCATTTTTAGCCGAGAAAAAAAAAATTATCATCTGAGTAGGGCTGAGCAATTTACGGTTCTGAAACGCCAGAAACGGGGAACCGAACCAGAACTGCCAGATCCAAACCGTATTGTTGTATTTCGGGTCCGGTTCCGGTTCTTAAGTTTGGGAGAAAACGGTTCCCGGTTCGGTTCCGGTTATAACCGATGGTTCCGTTTAAAGAACCGCTAGAACCGTTTTGGTTTAAACTTTAAATAATATATTTAAAAACCCTATTCATTCATTTAAACTTAAAATATTATATTTAAAAAAATGTATCTAGTATTAAAGAATATTAAACTAGTTTTGACATAATGTATGAATGAAGTTTTGTGATGGTTAACTAAAAGTTTTTTAGTTAACTTTTGTTTTTTATATTGTACACTTTCGGTTTAAAACATTTTATTATTACTACTTTTACTCTGATTGATTTGAATTGTGGATGTTGCAACTCTTAGTTATATGTTTTAAACGGTTTATTATTTTTATTTTGTTCTTAGTTTTAGGATTTAATTGACAACCGATTCCGGCAAGAACCGTTTACGCTAGAACTGTTTAACCCGGTTTCGAACCAAACCGGAACCGTTAGAATACGGTTCGGTTCCGGTTCTTATATTTAGAATTAAACGGTTTGGTTCGGTCCCGGTTCAGTTCAGTTTGATCCGGTTCTGAACCGTTGCACTGCCCTACATCTGAATCCCTAACGTCAATTTTTCTAATCCTTTTAGCCCTTAACACTAACCTCATCCATTAAATTTTAGGGGCCAAAAGGGTTAGAAAAAAAGACGTTAGGGCCAAAAGGGTTAGAAAAAAGATGTTGGGAGCTCAGATATTAAAAAAAATTGGACTAAAAGGGTAAAAGTGATATGACCACATGAGCCAAAATCGTAATTTACTCTAAATAAAAAATATAAAATATTTTAACATCGTTCCCTTTAATAGAATTTATCAACACAACATAGAGATAGAGAGTTTGAGATATTATTTATTTTCCCGAAGTAAAAAGAATTTGCTAGAAACACATATGCACATCACATGCCTTGTCTACGGTATCTTTGGGGTTTTTGTCACATGTATTTTTAGAGATTTTTGTTTAGACATTAAATTGCGAGGGCTGGTTGGATGTGCTTTTCAAAAGAATTACTACTACTATACTTATAAAATTGAAAACTCGTAGTAACAGTGTCACTTATGCAGTTATGCATTATTTTGTTATTAGTGGGATGAAAATTGTTTACGTGTGCTTTTCATATCCTGCCACTCTCCTCGAGTGTTATGTACAATCTCTTCATGCTTTATCGCTGATCGTTCAAAGATGGCAAGAGTATTGGCAGTGTCGCAGGACGGGGGCGATGACTATTGGACGGTACAAGATGCAATCAATGACGTACCTCTTGACAACACTTGTCGGACTATAATTTAAGGGACATAGAGACAATCTTTGTATATCCCCAAGACTAAAAACCTCATTACTCTCGCCGGATTCACTTGACTTGTGATACAAATATCCGATTAGTTACATAAATATAACTTGTATTGATTGATTGACTAACCTTGAGCATAGTCTATAGTCTATACCTAACTACACCAACGGGACCTCCTCTATTTATACTAAGATAAGATGGCAACATCGGGTAATTAATCCATAATAAAATGTTTGACAATCAACACAACCAAACTACAAACACACAAACAAGTTTGAACCCGAACTCTCACAATTAAGTAAATATTCAAGGACGAGATACAAATATTTGTAGCTAAAGACCCAAAGTTCAACACAAAGAAACCAAAGTGTAATTAGCCGACTACGAAAATGAAAGAAATAAAGATTGTTGACCTTTTAAATTCAATCTAAAAATATATCTATAGATATAATTTAGAGTAAAAATGTTAAAATAGTTTCTGAGTTTAGGTCACTTTTGTCACTTCAGACAAAAAATAAACCTTTAAACATGGGTCCATGAGGTTTTATTTTGTTGTCATTTTCATCCAATTAACAAACTAGATTAGAATTTTATGTTAACTTCTTTCTTTTTTTTTCTCATTTAATTAAAATATATTATTGCATAAAATGGTTGTAACAACCCGACTTTTTGAAGTCAAACGACAAGTCAAAGTCAAAGGAAGAAAATATTGCTAATTCGATCTGTCATTCCTTGTTTAATTATTACTTGTACTCTCGAACCTCGTTAATCGATACTTAAGCTTACGTTATTTTAGTTGTTTTAGTTGTATTATGTGGAGTATCAATGCAATAAACACAATTGAACACTAATCTACTTAACGCTATCTAATCACTATCGCATCGCAAATTGAATCACATCGACACACGACACACGACACACGACGCAAACATTTTTATACGCTAACCGCTATGCATGTTATACGTGTTATTCGATGAATGCTTGTATGTTATGTTTACACAGTGATTGTTGCCTGACACCTTAGCAACGATAGTACTATAGTTTGGACTCAGCGCCTGTCGTGGACAGGGGTTGTTAAGGTTATTTCTTCACGTGTCGCAGTGGTGATATGTGTTGCACATTCTACAACTCGCAGTCATGTCTGTTCATATTTCATTGTCGATAACTTGCTAGCTTCACATTTCAACATGTTACATGCTGGTTATGCGTGAACCGTTTTTCGCTACTATTATACTATTAAACTTGTATGCTCACCTATACCCTATGTGTATTGACCTATTTTAACGTATATGATAGGTGTTTAGGATGTTGTGCTATGCCTTGCTCTTGTGGAATCAAGTTAGTGGAGTCTAGGAACGAACTAAATAATTTATGAGTTGTCGAAACTATGATTTATCTTTGGGAACAGCTATGTCTGTAATAACTGCTTTTATTTGATATGTTATGGTATGGGACGTAACGTTAAATATCTGGTAATTTTAGTTGTTATGGATTCTCTTGGACAATCTATTTCGCTCAGTACCTCACCCCGATGTTTCCGCCATCGGTTGGGGTGTGACAAATTGGTATCAGAGCCATAACTATAGGGAATTAGGCAAGACTCGACCTAGTCCGGGTCATTGTCTTAGAAACGACCTAGTCTATAGTCTAAGTACCAACAGACCGCCTTGTGCGAACCCAATAGGGGTTCTCCACGAGCCTATTTCTGTCATTTCCACTAACTCATGCTTGCGCGAACACCGCATACTACAGCTTCGCGCAAGGTCAACCCTTCCTAAGGCTGGAACGCTATCACATTGCCTTTCCTAAGGCAAGCACGACACGCATAATTTTTGAAAATAAACGAGTGATTGGATCGGGATTAGGTGTGAAAACTGCAAACTTTCTATTAGGTCGCTTGTTTGACGCCCTTTTTACTATAAACACGAGAATTTGCGTTGAATCAGGAGTGAAATCCATACTTCGACGCAAATCTCCTTTCTCCATCTCGTGATTCTATCACACAAACAGGAATAAAGTCGCTCAGTTAAGGGTGAAACCCGAACCTTGATGACTTATTCCGCTCCTTATTTTGGTTTTCACAAAACTCTCACCAAAGTCTCGATGGATTCCAACGACTCAGCTCACGCAATGACCGAAAGGATGCGTACCATTCACCGCATGTCGGTGAGAGAGCACAGTCTATTAGGCCAAAGCGTGTACTCGAGGTCCTTGAGAATAGTCGAATCACTTTGGGTAGTCGATGTCTCACACCCAGACGCTCCAAAATCGCCGACTTTATGTGTTTATGTGTTTCGATTCTGAGCTCGTCACCCCTGACTCTGTGATTTATCATTTTATGTGGAATTTTATGTATTTTGCGTGGTTTTACATGTTTATGTGGTTTGATTTTGGAAATTTATACGCTTTTCGCTGTTCGCTTTGATAAACACGCACAAATCACACTACACATCTATCTCAAAACGCTAACAAATCGCATGTTATGCGTAACGCTCCACGAACTAGATTCTACGTTCCATGACAACTCAATCTATTTTAACTTCACGTTTTGCTCAAACAACTATATATGCATATCATCTTATGTGTTTTAGTTTATATCTCACGACAATTTCACATATACCCCTCATTTTGTTTTCATACTAAAAACTTTTTGGCCTTTTTCATGCTTAAATTCGTATATTATGATTAACTAGTGGGAAACCCGCGCGTTGCAGCGGAGTCAACAATACATCACTTGAAAAAGAGAAGAACATGCGAACTTGGGTTGGGATGAGTTAGGTTTGTTAATCAGAAAACCTTTCATAGTTTGTCCATTCTTAGGCTGTTTTCACGCAAAAAACTCCTACGAGGCCTAATTTTGAACAATTGTGGCCCAAAACTACACGAGGCGCGCCTTTATTCCGCGATGTGTAATTAACAGAAACCATAATAATAACAATTATAAGAATTATATAATGCACTTTAGGATGTTTAGCATTAGAAACACTCTTTGGGCAACGTTCGAATAATTTTCTTTTTAGACATAATGTTTCTAGTAATATCAATTTGACCTTGTTAGAGATAATATATAACATAAATTGACCAATTTGAAAGCAAGGGAATCAAAATTGTCATGTCTAAGATATTTCACAAGAAAGACAAACAAAAAAGTAACAAGGTATCCTTAATAAGTCCACCATTCACAAGAGCAAACATAACACCAACCGACACTACTTCCGGGCCTCTCATGCCAGTAGCCAATGATATCATGACTCCGGTACCAAAACCTATTGCCAAACTACAATGATAAACATAGATGAGAAGTAATAAAATCTTATTAACTTAAAACTACTCATTAATTTGCTCCCATAAATAAGAGAAAGTTGTGTCTATATGTGACAATTGATGCTTTTTTAAAACGTCCTATTGTGACACGTATGGACCCGGACTTGTTTTGACACGCGACCCAATTTGCCAGGCTAATGGGATTTGCGTTGTTATGTGCAGCCAACTTTTGTTTATATCATAGTGGGAAAATCGCATTTTGCTAATTTAAGTATTAACAATGAACTGATTTCGATGGTCTTAATATTTTGCTGATTTAATTTACATGAATTCGAACTCGTATTTTAACTTGTTTCATGGACACCTGATATCGTTCATAGTCTAGAGATAAGTGATGGATGGTTTAACAGGCAAGAGCAATGGAATTCGGGTTGAGAACAGAGCCGAGAAAGAAACCGTGAATGTTCAAACAAGAAAGAAGGTAAACATTGGAGATCTGATATGGGTTGAGCTCAATGAAGCGTAACGGTGGCCTGCACAGGTTTGTGAAAGTTCAACTTTTATGATCAAACTTATCGTATCGCAAATTCAAAATTTAAAACGGGATTTGTAAGTAATTAACATCAATGCTTTTAGTTTTACCCATGGAATATATTACAAGTGTATGCATTTATCAACTTTCATGTAGAAAACGCGTGATTTCAAACGTTTTGGAAAAACAAACCGACAAAAGTCGCAAAAGTAGCCAAACCTCAGGGACGAAAATGGCATTTTACTCACAAATTTATTTTGACAAATTTGGTTAGCTGGAAATACACTGAACAGACAGCAAATAGGCAAACGAAGAATACGCAAAAATTACCATAAATATGTATTGATAGTTGCTGAGGTCCAATGACTTCCCACCATCAACTTCAACTTGACTCTAATAAGAAGAGATTATAAGCATAAAACTAAATATCGAAAAAACTCATTATTAGTGATGTATTTAGTGGACTTACTAAAAGAGGTGAAAAAGATGGAAATTTTGTCCAGTGATCTATGTCAACTTCTGACCTGTCAAAGTTCGATCATTTTTTATTGTTTAATTTCAGAAGTGATCCATTTGACATCAAAATCCAAAGTAACATGTTTTTTGTTGGCAAAAAAAAAAATTGGAACCGGAAACAAAGAAATTTATAGCTAAATTGTTCGGAGTAGAGAAGATACATACGTTGCTTTCCATTTGTTGGTGAAGAATGCATAATTCTTTGTATCAACAACTTCTCCCTCCCAAAACGTAACCACCTACAGTTAATGAATTTAGTATGCTAAAGAAATTCACAATTCGTATATTTGCATATGTGGCATCTGTTGTTGCCGAAGTAGTGAAACCAGTGGATTTACCGATGTGACAACTGTGCTCTGTGATCGATGTACAATGTGAAACAATGTCAGTTATCAATAAAACAATACGCTTTGGTGTTATTATATGTGTTTTGGTGTTATTATATGTGCAATTGTGTTTAAAGATTTTACAATTTGATTCGATTCCGATTCCAAGCTTTAAATCACTTTCTGGAAGGTTATACGCAAACTGGTGCATAAACGCAGTCAGTTTAACGCGACGTACACTCCGGAACTGTGACGTAAGCTAAACATACCCTAAATATCCTTTACATAACTTAGAAATAAGTTTCGAAGAATTCGGTATGGCGAAAACATGTTTATTTGAACTAAAGAACTAATTACGACAAAACTGCAAAACGAACGTTAGTGACCGCCCGGATAATATTTAAGTCCCACAAATATTCTGTTATGATTAAAATTTTACCTTAATCAGGTTCGTGTTGAAAAATAAATTAAAAGGCTTAAAAACGTTATTTTTCAAGTTTAAGCGCGTACCGCGTGTTTCTGCGCGACACAGTGCTTTTACTGCGAAACACGGACAACATAGCCAGTCTTGGCAACTGAAATTTATTTCAGTAATATTCTAGCGAGTTTATTTTTATAGAATAATAAAAATAATTTAGAACGCCATAAACCGAGATTTAAACGCTAGATAAAATACCCGGTACCTAATTAAACACTTTAACGAAACGGTGTTTAATCGAACAACCGGGCATTACCCGGGACACTAAAATTTTTGCCACACACACTGTTTTATTATTTTTGGCTAGTCGGGATCCCCGAACACCCTACCACACTTTGTATTAAATAACACATAACAATACACAAACTATATCATTAAGTCCTAACTAGAGTTGTAACTAAACTAGTAACCAATACTTGCATCCCAACCCCCCCCCCCCATAACCGGTTCTAGACAAGGGGGTACACACCCCTTGATTTCTTTTCATATTTTATTTAATATGTAGGAATGATATTAGACATATAACCCACCATGTAATCATATGTTGGAGGATGAGGAGCATAAATACATGATGGATAAACTTGAAATTTGGTTTATAAATAAGCACCAAGGGTCTTGATCATTCTCATTCACAATCAACCACTTTAGCAAACTCTCTCCTCCCTCTCTTGCTACTTTCGGCAGCCACCACCACACCACCATACCACCACCTTCAAGCTTCTTGCAAGCAAACTACACATATACAAAGGTGCTAGAGACCGAACAAGTAAGCTTGGTGCACTCGGAAGCTCAAGGACCGCTCTCGTTTTCTTTTATCCACCACTTTTCTACACTCGAACTCCCCTAGCCTTGTGCTAGTGGTAAGCACTTAGATCCTTGCATTTTACATGATTGTTGAGTGGTTAATGATGTTTAAAGATAAAAAAGATAGAAAGTCTAAAGACCTTAAACTAAGTCTTGAACATTAACTAGCACATGATAAAGTAGTGTTAAAATGATAATGAAATATGATAATGCATGATAAATCTGAAATATATAAGTAATAATCTGCTGTAAGTATTGTTGTGATCGCTAAACATGTTAACGGAATCAATCGAACACACTTTATAATGTTAAAAGACTGAAAACAGTAGGTTGTTTGGTGATTACAGCCAACTTCAGTTGGCTGTAACAGGACCGTAACTTAACGAAAAATGTATTTTCTGAAGTCTGGAATTATGTATTATGAAATACGGTTCTAATGGCACTGGAATCATAATTTTTGGACTCCGTTTACTATTTTTAAAGTGTCATTTTGTAACAGCAGCTAGAGCTGCATTTTTTGCTGCTGAAAATATGCGTCCTGTTTTCCGTCATAACTTGATTTCTGTGTAAAGTTAGATCATGAAATTTGTACTGTAGATGACCACCGATGTATTTGTAATTATCTCACTGGAATTTCGTAAATCGGACTCTTAAGGAATTTTAAATAAATTATTCAGTGGACTGCAGTCAGAAAAAGATAAATCTGATTTCAGTCAGGAAAATGAATTTTTATAAAATATTGGTAATGAACTAGACCTCGATATTTTTACACAATAATATTTGGATCGTTTAAGACGTTCTGTAAAAATTTGGGAATTTTTGGAATAAGTTAACCATTTTATTTAAATGTCCGAAAACAGTCCAGTTTCATATATATTAAAACAGAAATGACATAAGTAGTAATTGCATGCCAAAGTGTGGGTTTTTGATTATTAAAATCATTCTTATTTAATTTAGGGCGGATAAACAATTTGAGGGATTGTGTTAACATTTAAAAACGCACCCGAAGGTGAGTACATAGTTCCCCTCTTTTACTATTTTCAATTGTTTTGGGGTGATTCATATGTATCAAAACGATTTCGATGTTTTAACGATGGTTTCAAAACGAGTAAGATGGTTTATACCAAACTAATAACGATTTCGATAATGTGAACCAGCTTGTTGGTTGTAATTACATAACGAATGACATTCATTAATTTCGGCCAAACCGACCAGTATTAGGTTATGGTACCATAGGATCCGACAAATCCCGTTATCAGACCGGACCCATGGTTATGTGTGGGTTAGGTGGTTAACGACTGAATCTGATGATTGTTAACTTACCCTTTGGAGGTTTGTTAATGCGAAAACGAGTTGAACAATAGACGAGTCACAAAGGATTGAATGTTATTAGCGAGACGACCAAAAGTAGTTTCACGATCTAAAACGAGAATGATTTAAACGACTAAAGCGATTATTAACGAATTAAACGATTTGAGTAAACAATTGGAAGCGATGTCACACAAACGAGGTTTTCGAAGCGATATAAACTATACGAGTTTTATTAACGAGACTTTATTAAATAAATGTTTTGGGTTAAGAATCATGGCTACGAGATTTTATACACTATAACCAACTTGATTTGAGTTGGTTAGTTATGCCGCAATACAATACTTTTCAAAACAAGGTTTTTAATTGAGTATTGCAACATGTAAACTAGCCACGAATCCGACACTTTCAAAACCCTATGTATTCGCCAACATTTCTTTGTTGACTTTGTTTTTACATATGTTTCAGGTGAAGTTGCTTAGTGTTGATTGCGAATAGGATGCATGCTCACTTAGGACCGGACGAGGCCTTAGTGATTTAATAACGATAATAGACTGTATTTGACTTGTTTGTTTAACTTAAGACAGTGTTTAATATTTAATAAAACGAAACTCTTTGTATCCATGGTTTGAAACAATAATTCTGTTACAACACGCCCCGACGTTTCCGCCACAGTTTGTTGTTTTACGTGGTCGGGGTGTGACAACCGAGCCCAGATCCAGTGCCCATAGCTCGACCCATGTACAAATAATTTGGAAGTCCCTTATCCTTCTCTTCGACCCCAATAGACAAACCACCGACAATGCCCACATCAGTCAGGTCTACCTTCTTGGCTGCACGAATATCATAAAATGGGTCGCTTATGTATGGGTCAAATAACAAAAGTAATTCAAATTTTGGTAGTAGTGGCGCACTTACGTCCAGATATATTAAGATCAATTAGCCCACGGCTCAAAGATTTGTGCTTACCAGTTTATTAATTCAAAAATTTGTGCTTTTTAAACCCACTGTAACTCGCAAGCCAAAACTATACGTTACTTTATACAGGAAAAAAAATTGCCAGACAAGAGCATCAGAGTCTGTAACTATGTTTAAGATGGTAATTAATCCAGCCAGCAATAGTTTCATATTTTATAAACCTAAACTAAAACAAAATATAACAATTAAAATTCAAATTCCATCCAAATAAAACCAACATAACGCATACCTCCAATCGTCTGAGTTTAGGAAGCCAGAAAGCAAAACATTAACAAAACATGCAAGTGAAATACCTGCAAGTGTGGATGCTAACTATCAGGAACATAATGTTACTCACAATAGAGAAGGTTAATGTATAATTGCCAGCTTTTTGATATTGCTTCTTGACTTTCAATATCTGCTCTGTTTGAGCGTTTAATATAGACCATTGAGATTTGAGTAGACTATGTTGAAACAGTATGAGTTAAAAAATCAACAAATCCAAACAAAAACTATGACAAGAGAAATTTCCGATCACAATTAAATTCATATAAGAGCTTACGGTGTAGTACCATCCTTGGATTAGTTGCCACAAGTATGAGCACACCATTAAGACATAGTAATAAGGATTCTGCTAATTAAAAACCCAACATCTGAAAAAGGTTGTCTTTGACTTCTAATGTTCAGTCTAAAACAATGTAACACCTCGAAAAATCACGTCCAATGAAGTATTGACACGTGTAATAAACCCTAATGAAGTCAAACGTTGAATTTAAGGGACTAATTTTTCGAAAAATCGAAAACTTTGATTATGAAAGAACTGGAAGTATTATCATACCTAAAATAAGTTTCTAAATAACCTCTTACGATGTTTATATTCACAAATGAGCCACTTGATGATTAAGTGTAGCCGTTTGTGTAATTAATTGAAGTTTGCGCAATAAAGGGTTAAAAGCGTCAACATGTAAATTCTTACCTCTGAGTGACCTTTTAACAAACCGGGAGCTTCATGATATTCGATCATACTCTCAGGAGTGCCAATTATTGGCCGACTAAGGTTTTTATGCCTATAAGTAAAGTTACGCGCAACTTTGCAAGTTGGAGGGACTAAAAGTGTCAATATGTTTAATTATACCTCTGAATGACCTTTTAGCAGACCCGAAGCATCGTAATGTTTAATAATACTTTCAAGAATGCCTAATATGGATTAGA
This sequence comes from Helianthus tuberosus, assembly GCA_030545235.1. Lineage (NCBI taxonomy): Eukaryota > Viridiplantae > Streptophyta > Magnoliopsida > Asterales > Asteraceae > Helianthus > Helianthus tuberosus. The sequence goes on from JARYGA010048051.1 coordinate 23,845, forward strand.
TGAGTCTTCAATGCTATTAAATGATGAGATGCGCAAGTTTGCGCAATAGAGGGACCTAAAGCGTCAACTTTTGAATCTACGCCTTTCGGTGACCATCTAAGCGAACGTGAGCGTAGTAATATTTAATTATATTCTTGGTAATGATCAATATGGGCCATGGAAGGCTTGGATATCATTAAACGACATTTCGCGCTACTTTGAGCAATTAAAGGACTATTTGCGTCAAACTGCAAAAGTATGTCGATTCGTAGGGTAACGGACCTTCCGGAAGATGACCCTAAGTTAAACATGCCCTAAATATCCTTTGTATAGCTTAGATATAGGCTTAGAGGTGTTCGTTGCGCAAAAATAAACTTTTATGTCAAGCAGGGACTAAAAGTGTCAAAAAGTGCACAAGTTTGCATTTTCGCGCATATCTCACATTCTGAATATCTCCGGACACCCAAAAATTTATGTAAGCATTAAAATATTTTAGTTTAGAGATCCCCATGATAAAATTCCATTCGTCGCGTAATTTGGATCGTTTTTAGCGTCCGTTCGTGTTTCGTCGTAATTAGTCGAACAACGTGACCGTACGACCAAACAAACCGACATCCGACATGTTCTTGAGCATGTTTCATGTCCCTCATGTTTAGGCATCATTGTAGAGGCTTAAAAATGGTTTAACGGGCCTCAAACGCATCAGAAAGGGGCTAGAAGCATGCAGGGACCAAAACTGCCATTTCAGAAACTTGATTTCCATTTCAGAAATTTTGAAAATGTGAGATGACAATAATCTTTATTACTGATTTATAGATTTGTCCCTGAAATTTGACATCAGTTTGAGGTCTAGAATAGAAGTTATGCTCATTAGCGTAATTGAAAAGCTTTTTATTAATTAAATGGCGTAATTAGCGTATATCCTATCTAAACCCAATTTTTGATACCAAACTTTTTAGCTACTGATATAAAATAATATTTTGGGATTTTTGAAGATTTTTATTTATTTTTAGGTTGAGCATAACTTAGGGTTATAGCATTAATTCGGTAATTACCGGTTTTGCCCTTTTGGGCTATAAAATGAGTTTTACAAATCCTTTTGATGCCAAACCTTTTCCTACTGATCTAATATGATAAATAAATTATTTTGAGCCTTCTGGAATAATAAAAACATCAGCTTTCCTTTGAAAACCCAAAAATGGCTCCAAATCGCCTTTTTAAGCGTTCTTAACGCATAATATGTATCAAAACTATTTTAAACATATAAGGGTTGATGCCTACTAATATATTCAGTAAATTTTTATATTTTAACAGTAAGGAAAAGTTTTAAACTCAGGTTTTCAGTTTTGACCTTTTAAGCCTATGTGAAATTACCAAAATGCCCCTACGGTGCATAGTATGGTTATGATTAATAAATTTCACATATATATGATACCCTACTGATATAACTTAGTAAATTAAGTATTTTACTGATTAATCAGACCTGTAACTCAAAATGATATTTAATCTCTTTTATAACCTCTAAAATGACCAAAATACCCCTGCGAGGCATAAATTGGTTTTAAATTCGTTTTGGGCATAACGGAAGGATCCTACTGATATCACAATATGTTTAGGGCAGATTAACTTAGGAAACCTGTTCATGACTCATTTGGTTACCCGTTACGCATATTTCGCGTTCGGATCGGTTTATGTAACTAGTTTGCATAAATTAGCCGAAACGGGTCAAACATTATCGTTTTTATCTCAAAATCCAGAATGTGTTTAGTTTACCCATATTATACAAGTCTCCAAGCTTGTCGGGTCTAAATCACATCCTATTCCGGTCTTCGCTTAATCATGTGTTTTGAACCGTAAACCTTTCCTTAAAACTAACCGGTCTAAGTTACGACTTAAATAAGACCCGTTAGGAATCTAATAGGTTAATAAAACCTTCGTTCCAGATTGAGAGCCCAGTAGAAGTACTTGTGCTTGCTGATTAGAATATACGGCTGAGTATAAATTGCTTTGCTAGCTCAGGTAAATACTTTTAACTTATTTTCCCTTATACGGGCTTGGGATACGGTATTATAAAAATACCGCTTGGTCGGGTGTAGAAACCTTTTAATCAGAGATGATTAAATTGCATAATCCCGTTTTAATCTGTATTGATTGATAACAAATAACATTAGGGGTTAATGACCGTGTCCTGGATATCCTTGGCTCATTTAAAAAGTGAATGGCCATAACTTAAGCACAAGGTGTAGGCATAACACCTCCTGTTGCGTATGTAAAAGATATACTCACTCGTAAGGCTGTCTTCTTGTGAGTTATATTTATGGTGTGTCGATTAATCTTGACCGGCTTGTATTGTATAATCACCGGCCCTAAATGTTGGACAAGCATGTAAATCGGATACAAGATTTTTATTAATAAGATTGTCCCAAGTTATAAAAGATATTTTTGTGCCTCGTGCATTCAAATCAATTTTCAAATTTTTTTTCCAAAATGAGTCAGTTAATTGTATTTACCAGTGTAAACTGACGCATTTTCCAAAAAGGTTAAGTGACAGGTACTGAACGTAATTCGCTGGAAGCTCAGGGCGTTAATAAGGAATCTTGCAAGTTCTAGATGCCTGAAGTCTGTTGAACAGTTTTTCTTTTATTTGATCCGCCTGTGGATCCTTTACTTTCCGTTGTAATACTTTGATATTACTTTATATTCGGATTGTAATATATTTATCTTTTGCTTCCGCTGTGCATTTATATATTGTGTTGTTTGACTATGACGATATCAACTACGTCACGATACTCCCCACCGGGCCCACCGGTAATACGTGGAAATATCGGGGTGTGACAGGTTGGTATCAGAGCCAACATTGAGTGAATTAAACACTAGCCTTTTGTGTTTAATCTCAATGACACATTAGCACATTCCTTGACCTTCTGAGTCTAGACTTAACATAGGAATACTCTCAATCCTAATCTGTAAATTTTGCTTCCAATTTTTATATATTGGATATGTCGCCAAGCGAAGAAGCTGTATTAGAAATTCTCCACATCCGGAGCCTTGAATTGCTGAGCTTCGTACCGCGGCTAGAATGAAACGAGCATCAAGGGAGGGAACATTCGAAATTAAAGTGAAGAAGAAAACTCCTTTTGCTAAGGATCGTTTTTAATAGTCCTTACAAGGACATATTTATCTCTCAGTCCCTTCGAGGACAACATTATTCCTTTCAAGTCCCGTCTAGGGCACATCTGTACTTTTAAATTTTTAATGGAATGATTAAATTTAAATTTTCATTCTAAGCATGAAAAATGAAATAAATGAAAAATAACATTCCTTTTATAAGATCTACCATTATAATAAAATGGCAAAATATGAAAAAGGACAAGACCTAGCCACGTGTTATTTTAAGACATGGCCAAGATGGTAAGACCTATTCAAGAGATATAGATCATTGTTAACACCTAAGAACGTGTTAGCACTCTTGACAAATGTGATTCGAGAAAATCACAACAGTCATCCTTATATTGGATTCTTCCAATTTTCTTATCTAGCCTAGTGATTTAGAAATCATGGCTTAAATCATCGAATAAGATGATCATATTGCTAAACACCTAAGAATGTGTTAGCACTCTTGACAAAAGTGATATGAGAAAATCACAATAGTCATCCCTATATCAGAAATTTTCAAATTTCCTGATTTGGCCTAATGATCTAGAAATCATGGCTTATGTCATCCTATAAGATGATCATATTATAAACATCCGTTAGTGATGAAGTGCCTACGGGCTAACTTGTTGTCCGATAAGACAACGACAGTGGTGGTCTTTGACCTCCTGTCTAAAAATATTGGACCATGTCCAAGCATAATAGTCGGTATGATCCAAACGATCTTGACTAATAGCATCTGAAAAGATGATCATATGTCTTTGACCTCCTGTCTAAAAATATTGGACCATGTCCAAGCATAATAGTCGGTATGATCCAAATGATCTTGACTAATAGCATCTGAAAAGATGATCATATCATAAACATCCCTCAGAAGGGAAATGCCCACGAGCTATATCTATTGTCCTAAAAGACAAAAGGCAGTTGTAGACTTCGACTCTCTGTCAAGAAAAGTAACCGACTATGCTCAAACCTTAAATGCCTCGATCCCAAACGATCATGGCTTATAAATTCAAATCTGTCCTTGTGACTAGGCCTGTTGTGCCGCTACTAAAACTGTTATTGTTTTTATAATTAGGATAAATTATAATAAAAATCCTAAATAAATATGATTAACAAATTAAGCAAATCTGGTCTCTGTTTACCATGGTTAATGAATTGCCATAGAAGACAATTCTATGATAAACTCCCAAATAAACTATTGTCATTGTCATATGTAACAGTTAAATTAAAATGGCTGACTCGGATGAAATTAATAGTCACCCAAGGGAGAACAATGATAACGCCCGAATTAATATAACGGGTGCTGAACTGAAAGCGTTAGTAGACGACGCTGTTACAAAGGCCTTAGAGCGGCAGTACGAAGAATATAGTGGGACTCGAAGTAGGACCCTATCTACACCGCATTCAAAGCCACCTCCCAAGAAGGATGAACCCAAGAAAGAAGATGACGATCGTCACTCTTCAAATCATCATAGTGATCCGTCTCAAAAGATAATGCTGAATCAAGGACCCCGTGATAAGGGTTGCTCCTACAAATACTTTGTTTCGTGTAAGCCCAGGGATTTCACTGGGGAAAAAGGAGCCATCGACTGCATGACATGGCTCGATGAGATGGACACTGTTGTTGATATTAGTGGGTGTGCAGAGCAAGACATTGTGAAGTTTGTTTCACAATCTTTTAAAGGAGAAGCTCTAGCTTGGTGGAGGTCACTAATCCAAGCTACGGGGAAGATCTCGTTATATAATCTGACGTGGGATCAGTTTGCTGCCCTTATCAAAGAAAATTACTGTCCTCAACATGAAGTTGAGAAAATTGAGACTGAATTCTTGACATTGGTCATGAAGAACCTAGATTGTCAGACATATCTTACAAGTTTCAATACCATGTCTCGGTTGGTTCCTTACTTGATCACACCGGAACCAAAGCGAATAGCTCGCTTTATTGGGGGTCTAGCCCCAGAAATAAAGGCAAGTGTGAAAGCATCGAGACCTACTACTTTCAGGTCAGCGGCAGATCTATCGCTATCTCTCACACTCGATGTGGTCAGAAACAAGGCTGCCAAAGCCTCTGAAGATGGAAAGCGTGAAAGAGAGGAGGAGAACTCTCATCGATCTGACAAGAAGAAGAAGGGAAGTTCTGAGCATAAGAAAGATTCCGAGTTTAGGAAAAACTCGAGTCAATTCAATAACAAGCCCAAATGCAGTAACTGCAGAAAACAACATTCTGGAAAATGTACGATTGACCCAAGTGCTAAATTGTGTGGAATTTGCAAGACCAAGGGTCACAAAACTTTAGATTGCAAGGAGTTGAAGAACGCGACATGTTACAATTGTAACGAGGAAGGGCATATCAAAACCAACTGCCCAAAACTTATAAGGAAGCCTGGAGAGGCCAAGGGAACAAATGCATGAGACTTCCAGAGGAATAACCAGGAGATGATGCAGAATGATGACAATATAGCAGGTACCTTCCTTTATTAAGAAGTTTATGCATAAATTTATTTGATACTGGCACATATGATTCTATAATGAATGATAAATGTTGAGAACTGTTGTCTCCGCCTGATTGGGACTCCGGTCATTTAAATGCGAGATAGAAATTGGCCGATGATACTTTAGAGAATGCTTCCACAAACCTTAGATCGATATCTTATATCTATTAGGAATCACTCTTTTCTGATATCCTTATGGCAAGCTTTCAAGCTATCCAAATTCATCAATATAATAAAGACAGATGTGACATTTCGATCCCCTGTCAAAAAGATGATGGATTAGGTCCAAACCTTAACTACCATTGATGGTCTTTTGTGACCTAGGCTAAATATAATGGATATATATATATTAAGTGACATTCATTAAGGATGTTAGTACTATATTAGCCTGTATGGTCTATTGATACCATGGTTAGTATATGTTAAGGCCATCAGGATGAAGAATAGCAGTTATTGGATTGCAACTATGAAATTGTTTTGTTGGTGTTAGGAACCATTATCGAGTATAACAAACTCTCAAAGTCTTCCATGAGAACCCTATATATTAAGTGTAAGGTAAAACTTACAGGTGGAAAAATTCACAGGAACTATTTCTTCTATTCCTGTCAGAAATCTTAAATCATAAAATTCTAATGTACTCCCTCTCCAGATAAATGCATTCGAATGAAATTGATATCTCTTTGATCTCCATCGATTACGAATGCCAGATGGTATGACAAAAGCGCCATATGACGATTGGTGTATCTTAATATGTTCCATAGATTGCTTCCATGCCTGATCAGTATGGAGGTTTAATGCATGGAACCACAAAGATATTCCAATGGTCATAGGGTATTAAAGTCAACTAATGGTATTCAAAGATGATATCCAGAATGGAATTGTCTAAGTAAGTGTCACTGATTAAGAAATCCGTGGACTCGTAACATAAAGGTGTCACTCATTTGACACCAGCAAGGATGGATGAGCTGGTGCCTGAGATTTGGAAAATCTCTGTAACCTCCTTGTATCTTGATTATCTTCTCCTTAGACTACCATGTTTACCTCCCGAAAGACAAGTAGAGTTAAGATTAACATCCCGCTTAGGGTTGGAGTGTTGTAAGAACTCCGTGTTAATCATGGAATAATCGAAACCCTGATTAAGTAAACTTTAAGATAAGAGATTCATATAGCCTAACTCGATATTCCGAGAGTTTGATAAGAAAGACGGTTCATTTTGCTTATGCACTCATTACCGCAACCCTATTTTAACAACGATTAAGAATCACCATCAACTACCCAGGATCGTTGAGTTATTCAACTAGCTATGAGGATTAGCTACTCCTTAAGATTAGTTTTAAGCAATGGTTGGGATAACCATCCCACCTTAAGATAAGTTTTTCTATAATAATTGACATGTAAGTATAAAGGCTGCTCCTTTGGAGACCTGGTATAGATGGAATGTTAAACATCTATTGTTAGATAGAGAATTGGTAAGTCCAATTATCAGGATATGAAAGTTGCCTAGGAAACAGCAAATAAGATCATACAAATCCATAATCGATTGTAAGTTGCCAGTATACGGCAGGAAATCAAGGATTTATGAAAATAGCAACCCTCCTAAGTTCTGGTTAAAAGATAAGGTTCAACAAAAGATAACACCCTAGAAGGGTGTGCCGAGTTGTAATTTTCAGGATAGTTAAGCTCGGAATATATAAAGACATTCGAAGGATTCGAATGTATCAAGACTAAATAGCTTACGAGCTAAGACCTAATTTAGGAAGCTTGGTGGAACGCGCAATGTGACCCACACTAATGATTTAGCGTCGTATCACCAATAAGTCGAAAAGCGCTATCACATAATGATATGCAGATCTATGATAGTATGAGCAACCTATGTCGACCGAGAATCGATAGGTTAAGGAGCTCCAAAAGAAAGTATGCACCTATTGTATAGGTCAACTGGGATACCCTTGGAGGCCCAAATATACTATGGAAGTTAAATCCATGATACGACAGAAAGTACTTCCTTTACTTTAAGCAAATCTCGAGGTCGAGATTTCTTTTAAGGGGGGTGAGGATGTAACACCTCGAAAAATCACGTCCAATGAAGTATTGACACGTCTAATAAACCCTAATGAAGTCAAACGTTGAATTTAAGGGACTAATTTTTCAAAAAATCGAAAACTTTGATTATGAAAGAACTGGAAGTATTATCATACCTAAAATAAGTTTCTAAATAACCCCTTACGATGTTTATATTCACAAATGAGCCACTTGATGATTAAGTGTAGCCGTTTGTGTAATTAATTGAAGTTTGCGCAATAAAGGGTTAAAAGCGTCAACATGTAAATTCTTACCTCTGAGTGACCTTTTAACAAACCGGGAGCTTCATGATATTTGATCATACTCTCGGGAGTGCCAATTATTGGCCGACTAAGGTTTTTATGCCTATAAGTAAAGTTACGCACAACTTTGCAAGTTAGAGGGACTAAAAGTGTCAATATGTTTAATTATACCTCTGAATGACCTTTTAGCAGACCCGAAGCATCGTAATGTTTAATAATACTTTCAAGAATGCCTAATATGGATTAGATGAGGTTTCAATGCTATTAAATGATGAGATGCGCAAGTTTGCGCAATAGAGGGACCTAAAGCGTCAACTTTTGAATCTACGCCTTTCGGTGACCATCTAAGTGAATGTGATCGTAGTAATATTTAAGTATATGCTTGGGAATGATCAATATGGGCCATGGAAGGCTTGGATATCATTAAACGGCATTTCGCGCTACTTTGAGCAATTAAAGGACTATTTGCGTCAAACTGCAAAAGTATGTCGATTCGTAGGGTAACGGACCTTCTGGAAGATGACCCTAAGTTAAACATGCCCTAAATATCCTTTTTATAGCTTAGATATAGGCTTAGAGGTGTTCGGTGCGCAAAAATAAACTTTTATGTCAAGCAGGGACTAAAAGTGTCAAAAAGTGCACAAGTTTGCATTTTCGCGCATATCTCACATTCTGAATATCTCCGGACACCCAAAAATTTATGTAAGCATTAAAATATTTTATTTTAGTGATCGCCATGATAAAATTCCATTCGTCGCGTAATTTGGATCGTTTTTAGCGTCCGTTCGTGTTTCGTCGTAATTAGTCGAACAACGTGACCGTACGACCAAACGAACCGACATCCGACATGTTCTTGAGCATGTTTCATGTCCCTCATGTTTAGGCATCATTTTAGAGGCTTAAAAATGGTTTAACGGGCCTCAAACGCATCAGAAAGGGGCTAGAAGCATGCAGGGACCAAAACTGCCATTTCAGAAACTTGATTTCCAGCTGTTACCAGCTGTTCCAGCTTTTTTAATCAATTGCAAATGGAATTCCTTCAATCTAGGGGCTGCCCATAGGATTATAAAACCACCTTACACTTGTAATGATCAGAATATAGCTCCCCGACACTTGTCGCGATCCTACGAGGTCCCGAAAAGTATATAAGGAGGTGGGTTTTCACTTTCACCTCACACCTTCATTCCATTCTGCTTATTCTCTGATTTCTGTGAGGATCTCGAGCTTCTTGAGAACCTCCTTCAGTCCATTGGACCCTTGTAAGTGTCCCCTTTCGTGCTTAGTTAAATATTTAGCGGTTATAGCCGAAAAGTCAAGCGTTTCGATAAACGCTTTGACTTTTAAACGGTTAAGCCATTGTTCGTAACGAACATGGCTACGTGACCGTAATTAGGTAGGTGTTTAACCCTCAAAAGGGCACCTCCTAATTACCACGTTTGCTTAGTTAATTGTCGGGTCGAAATAATCAGTTTTTAATTAAAATTTATAACTAATGATATAAAGGAAATAAAATCAGTTTTATCACTTTAATAACTTGGTAAATATTAGTTGAACATGTCTAAACATGTTCAACCCGACAATTCTAAGTATAGGCTCGGTTCGGAGCCGAAAGTCGCAAAAAGTTGACTTTTGCTTTGACTTTCAGTTCTGACCCGATTTAGCTTAATTTAGATATGCCTTAGGATTCCATTAGGACCATATTATAAGTTAGTATAACCCTCCGAGGTTATACAACTTGGTTCCATAGAAATCCTAGTTCATGCATGTTTCCGTTAAATGCCTAAATGTTGACCGTTATGCCCTTTTGACCCTAAAACGAGAATTTTGAAAATGAGAGAGGACAATAATCTTTTTTACTGATTTATAGACTTGTCCCTGAAATTTGACATCAGTTTGAGGTCTAGAATAGAAGTTATGCTCCTTAGCGTAATTGAAAAGCTTTTTATTAATTAAATGGCGTAATTAGCGTATATCCTATCTAAACCCAATTTTTTATACCAAACTTTTTAGCTACTGATATAAAATAATATTTTGGGATTTTTGAAGATTTTTATTTATTTTTAGGTTGAGCATAACTTAGGGTTATAGCATTAATTCGGTAATTACCGGTTTTGCCCTTTTGGGCTATAAAATGAGTTTTACAAATCCTTTTGATGCCAAACCTTTTCCTACTGATCTAATATGATAAATAAATTATTTTGAGCCTTCTGGAATAATAAAAACATCAGCTTTCCTTTGAAAACCCAAAAATGGCTCCAAATCGCCTTTTTAAGCGTTCTTAACGCATAATATGTATCAAAACTATTTTAAACATATAAGGGTTGATTCCTACTAATATATTCAGTAAATTTTATATTTTAACAGTAATGAAAAGTTTTAAACTCAGGTTTTCAGTTTTGACCTTTTAAGCCTATGTGAAATTACCAAAATGCCCCTACGGTGCATAGTATGGTTATGATTAATAAATTTCACATATATATGATACCCTACTGATATAACTTAGTAAATTAAGTATTTTACTGATTAATCAGACCTGTAACTCAAAATGATATTTAATCTCTTTTATAACCTCTAAAATGACCAAAATACCCCTGCGAGGCATAAATTGGTTTTAAATTCGTTTTGGGCATAACAGAAAGATCCTACTGATATCACAACATGTTTAGGGCATATTAACTTAGGAAACCTGTTCATGACTCATTTGGTTACCCGTTACGCATATTTCGCGTTCGGATCGGTTTATGTAACTAGTTTGCATAAATTAGCCGAAACGGGTCAAACGTTATCGTTTTTATCTCAAAATCCAGAATGTGTTTAGTTTACCCATATTATACAAGTCTCCAAACTTGTCGGCTAAATCACATCCTATTCCGGTCTTCGCTTAATCATGCGTTTTGAACCGTAAACCTTTCCTTAAAACTAACCTGTCTAAGTTACGACTTAAATAAGACCCGTTAGGAATCTAATAGGTTAATAAAACCTTCGTTCCAGATTGAGAGCCCAGTAGAAGTATTTGTGCTTGCTGATTAGAATATACGGCTGAGTATAAATTGCTTTGCTAGCTCAGGTAAATACTTTTAACTTATTTTCCCTTATACAGGCTTGGGATACGGTATTATAAAAATACCGCTTGGTCGGGTGTAGAAACCTTTTAATCGGAGATGATTAAATTGCATAATCCCGTTTTAATCTGTATTGATTGATAACAAATAACATTAGGGGTTAATGACCGTGTCCTGGATATCCTTAGCTCATTTAAAAAGTGAATGGCCATAACTTAAGCACAAGGTGTAGGCATAACACCTCCTGTTGCGTATGTAAAAGATATACTCACTCGTAAGGATGTCTTCTTGTGAGTTATATTTATGGTGTGTCGATTAATCTTGACCGGCTTGTATTGTATAATCACCGGCCCTAAATGTTGGACAAGCATGTAAATCGGATACAAGATTTTTATTAATAAGATTGTCCCAAGTTATAAAAGATATTTTTGTGCCTCGTGCATTCAAATCAATTTTCAAATTTTTTTTCCAAAATGAGTCAGTTAATTGTATTTACCAGTGTAAACTGACGTATTTTCCAAAAAGGTTAAGTGACAGGTACTGAACGTAATTGGCTGGAAGCTCAGGGCGTTAATAAGGAATCTTGCAAGTTCTAGATGCCTGAAGTCTGTTGAACAGTTTTTCTTTTATTTGATCTGCCTGTGGATCCTTTACTTTCCGTTGTAATACTTTGATATTACTTTATATTCGGATTGTAATATATTTATCTTTTGCTTCCGCTGTGCATTTATATATTGTGTTGTTTGACTATGACGATATCAACTACGTCACGATACTCCCCACCGGGCCCACCGGGCCCACCGGTAATACGTGGAAATATCGGGGTGTGACAAACAAGCACCATTTTTCAGGAACACCCTATAAGCAAACACATTAGCATCTTCACATACAATCTGATGGTTCTCTAACTCTGATTAATAAAACATATGTTGAAAAGAGAAAGCATACTTCAGCTAAATCTAATGACACATTAGCATCTTCACATACAGAAAAACTTATGCATACAAAAAAAAATGAATCAACACACCTTTGATGGCTGTGCCACATTTTGTCTAGGATTCTCCAGAGTGTAATAAACATCATCCCCGTGCAACTGCAAATCTGAAAGAAAAATTAAAATCAAAATTCAGTTGCTACTGAAAATCAGTACACTACATAAAAACATCAACCCACGAAAAAGATTTATTAGAACAAAAATCACAAAGAATTTATCCAACAGAATATGATGGGAGTTACAATTGGGATTGAGCTTGGAATTAGATGAGGGAGAAGAGCAATTGGAGCGGGGGAAGAGCGAGACGCAAGCTTTGTCGAAGAGTAAAGCGCGTGCACGAAGTTGAAGGTGAATTTGAGCCCTAGACCTGGTCTCGTCGGTCCTCATGAAGGATTCCCAGGAAGAGGGTGATGATAAGAAGGGAACGAAGTTGGAGGTACCATATGTGGGGGTGGCTGGAAACGGACAGGGCTATTGAAGATGAACAACTGAATTAAAGAATCTATTGATTGAAAGAGGAACTGTTGAGTTTAAGAAACTGATAATGGCATTGAAGGGGAAGGGCTTTGGATTAAATAGGGTGTTTAAAGATTTAACTTTTAACTTTCTTTGGATTAAATAGGTTGTTTAAAGACAAATTTGCCCTAAAAAAGAAGTTAACATATGCATTGTGTGTTGTATGATAAGTAAGTATACTTGTACTTCTTAACTTTTAAGAAGTCCCTAAGGAAATGCTTTATAATATAGTATAGATATCATACACAAAATCACTACTTTTTACACTCATACCCATATTCTTATTTATACATTCTATGTCTATATTTATACTTACATATTCATACATTTTATATTATACTCGTGTTTACAAATTATACATTTACATTATAAATTTATACTTATGTCCAAGTTCATATTCATATTAATACAATTATACCTACACTCACATTTATACAAATACGTTTACACTAACATTCATATTCATGTTCACACTCATACATCCTACTCATACTTATACTTATACCTATACAACTATGCTTAAACTTATATTAACACCTATATATATTTTATTCATACCAATTCAATTATGATTACGCTTATATTCGTAGTTATACTCGCATTATACAGCTTAAATCTACGCCCTCGTTTATACTCAAATTACTCACCTTTATGCTCGTTTTTCATATACGTTATGCTTGTGCTCATACTTTTGTCATGCGTTTGTGTTTATGCGCACATGAATATTTTAAACTTATACTATGCTCATACTTTATTTATACTTTCGTACCTATCCGCGAGCGAAACCCGATGGATTCGCTTACGTTGGTTTTATACTATTTGGAACACAAACATGCTTATATGCTACATTTCTATACACACGCAATCTTATTTTCAGAATTTATGTATACCTTAATTCATAGGCAACTAGTACAAGCTATGTGAATCATGCGACAATTGGTATAATCGCGGGTGCACACGGGGTTATAGTAATAGGCGTATGAGAACCATAGCGTGTACTACTGCGTATGGTGAGACACGGAATGTAACATGACACCAAATACGAGATAGACGTAATATGGTCAAAATGTGGTGGATACGCCATTGGTACCTCCTATATATAAGTGTTTTCACCATGTTACCAAACTTTCCTAAAACGTGCTATGAGAAATTCAGTGTTTTGCAGACCTTTTGGACGTAATACAACATTAAACAACTCACAAACGCGTTATATCCGATTATCCACGACAAGACTTCATTCTTAGCACGCTACTTTCGTCTATCCAATACTTATGCCATTCTTATACTTGCATTCATTAAGAGTCAGTCGTTCACTTCCATACCCCTATTATTCTCCATTATTCTTTTTTTATACGAACCTCGTTCACAAACAAGCCTGTTTAAACATTCGAAAACCTATCCTTCCTTCTTAAAGTCCTCCTCTTGAATAAATTTCGGGACGAAATTTCCTAAAGGATGGGAGACTGTAACGCTCCGCATTTCCGTAACTTCTTATTTTGCAAGTCGTGTTGTACTTTCCATATTTAGACACTTGTACTCTCTTTGTAATCTACTTTCGTTCCGTTTGGAATTCGAGACTATCGATCATAATGAAAACGAAACTATATTGTGTATTCATATCATGTGCAATTGTTAAATCAATTCTCGTTTGAACGAAATACTATCCGTGGAATCTTGATTCGTTAGTTACCGACACTTGATACTCGTTAAACTGGTTGAAATTCTTAGAATAACGAGACTCGAAAGCTTCACGAAATGAATAATCATTTAAAGAATTTTATTCATTATAAAAATGGATATTATTCAAATTATTTAAGCTAATCAAATTAATTAATTTCGTTATAAAAAAAATATTTTATTAATAAACTAGTTAATCTCGTCAAATATTAAAGTTAGTAAACTAACTTGGTTAGTTTAAACTAAAATATTAAGTTTTCTTTTAATATGACTAGACTAACTAATAATACAAGGGTGAGTATGTAATTTTTGAAAGTATAAAGATGCAGGGACCATTGTGTGAAATGCTGAAAATATAAGGTGGAGTTTAAAAAAAAAAAGAAACAAAAAGATGAAGACCCCTGGGATCGAACCCGGGTCTCCACCATACCAAACGCGCGGCTAGCCAACTGAGCTGTGGCTCCTTTGTGATAAAACCAGGGCCTCTAATTCCTTTATCCACTCGCCCAGACAAGCCCTACCAGCGCGCAAAAAGGGATCAGCCCCTTTACCAGCTCGTTTTTAAGCGCGAATTTGAATTATTTTTTAGTTTTAAACTTAATTTTAACATTAATTACTCAACCACAACCTACCCTAACCCTTCCCTATAAATACCAATCCTAATCCAAGCTATTTTCACTTTTCTAAACACTCCAAGCTCTCCTAAATTCATCTCTAATCAGCTGCAAATTGCAAGTTCGAGCAGAAGCATATCGAGTTACAAAAGTGAGCATAACTCACTCGTTTCTTGTCCGTTTTTGCTCATTATTTTTCCTATATGCTTGGTTTGACCTTAGCTTCGATTCCATGGGTTTTTCACAGTAAATAAGTCCCTGGAACTCCGGAAAAAAGGCTCCAAAGTCCACTGATTGTTTTTGTTTTCATGTAATCTTTGTTAAACTTAACCAAACTTGAGTTTTCTCATCTCAAACCTATGTCCTAATGCTTATAACCTCATCTATGGTTAGTTAGGCTTAAAAACAAGGTTGAGACATGTTAAATCAGAGGTTAAAACCTCACAAACATTCTGTTTTAGTTAGGGTTTTACCCACAAGAAGTGTTCAAGCTTGAAGCTTGATGTAAGTGTGATTGTTAGACTAGCTTGGGCTATCTTTCATAAAAATCCACTCACTTCTTGATGTTTTCTCATAGATTAGTTGTTGTATTTCATTATCTTTGTAAGTTCATGACCCTCCTTGGTTGTTTTTACATCAAGTGTAGTGGTGAACACTTAAGAGGTGCCTAAATGGAAGCTTGTTCTTCCTACCTCCTACATGATTTCCATGATACTTAGAGGTACCTAAATGGAGACATTAATCTCCTACCTCATGCTTGAACCATAGGACCTTGTAATCTATATATTATCTAATTATTCCATATGTATACCTAAGTAACTAAACTTGATAATAACTTAATAGTTACTTGTCAAGAATATGTTACATCATCTATGACTATGCCCTTGCTACGACTCTAATGGACCTTTGAATCCATGAAATCATACAAACTCTTTTGAGTTTTAATAGTGTCAAGAACAAGAGTTATGTGTACAAGATGATTATTTTCACTTATGTTATTTTCCATACCTTTTAGACTCCGAGTCTATAATCTTCCGATTTCCTCAAACTCACACACCTATGTTTTCCTCGTGTAGAAGGACTAGGTGCTCCAAACTAATCCATCCATCAAAACCACTCGCGGGATTTCAAGTAGGAAAGCTTGCAAAAACCGTGAGTATACTCGATCCCTTTTCCCTTTTACCATTTTGGGATGCAACATGTATATTATACAAAATGAAACTCAAACTATTTTTAGCATACTCTATCCATGCTTAACATGAAACTATGTGTGGTACTTGTTATTCTCGTATGCTATGTAAACTACTTGGTCGATATATGCTCATTAACTTTGTTAGCCTCCCTTAACAATTATAGCGCTATAGGATTAACGCACCGCCCGTTAGACTTGGGGTATTGTTAAGTTAAGCAGGTTACCTCCCACTACTCTATTGGGATTAGGCTATTTTAACGCGTTGTATACTCGGGTTTGAACATATTGTACGCCATATTTGCATACTAGTACTCACATATTATGAATCATGTTGGATATGAGCACTTTTTATTCTATTTATGCTATGTAACAAAACTTGTATACTCGCCTTTGCTTTTGCATTGAATTCTATTTTAATACATGTTGTAGGTTAATTGATGAAGTGATGTTACAAGATGAATCAAGATTTAGGGTGGACTAGATACACACCTAGATTAATCTATCTTTTGTTGTTATGTTACAATTTGAAACAATGTTGTTATTTTTATTTGAATCTTGTATGACAATTAGTCTTGAAATGAAATTTGAATTAAATTAATATTGTCACATAGTGTTATGAAGTCTCTTGCAATCTACGCACTTCGTCTCATCCCGATGTTTCCGCCATCGGTTGGGGTGTGACAGATTGGTATCAGAGCCATAACTATAGTGAATTAGGAAAAGTAGGAATGCTTTTACCTAGTCTATAGTTTTAGAGCCTTATTTTTAGGTTTTGCTTGAAACTACTTACATGCTACTTTATTCGCCTCTTATTTATTCTTTTCGGTCTTTTTAACATATATATGTTACTTATTTGTAACACTTGACATGCTATTCTTATGTGTTAATACTTGATTTATTATGTGTCAATACTTGTTATATTGTCCAATTCTTTGTGTGCTATTTTTTTGATATGCTTTATTGTGCGTTTATACTTGTTTGTTTATTCCTTTAACATACGCTTTTCCTAAGACATTTTACTCGATTTCATTAAACTTGAAAACACTCGTATTATACAAACGAGACGAGTTTATCCGAATAGGCGTGAAACCCACAATTTGGTAAACGACTCTCATCCTGCTTGATTCTATTTTTGCACGAAATTCACCATTAAGTTAGGAGTGAAATCCACATCTTAATGGAAATTTCAAATTCTAGTGGACCCTCGTCAACGTGTCGAAATTTAATTTGACCCGACGAGTACCAACCACACTTAGGGTACAAAGTCGTCAAGTTAGGGGTGAAACCCACATCTCGTCGACTAGTCCCACTCCTTGATTTTACAAATCCCGCCAAGTCTCGAATTTTTGATTGAATTGGAACGTGTAGTAACCGGAAGGGTAAATACCGTTAACCGACATGTCGGCGAGAGTATTTCACCTATTAGGCCAAAGCATGTTCTCAATTTCAAAAGACCTTTCGACCACCTTGGTTAGTCAAAGTTCCGTTTTGGAACCATCCAAGCTTCTTTTTTTATCAAATTTATGCTTTATTATTTTCAATCTTTTATGATGAAACTCTCTCTTGTCAATTTTGAACCATTTTGAGATTTCACTTTTGCGCATACATCATACTATTACTTTCATACGATTATACATTATTAGGAAGCATAATTTCACGTAATTTTATTTACACTTTTGCAACAACGAGTGGAGACATATCATCAAGATAGGAGTGATTTCCTTACCTTGATGATTAACTCCGCTTCTTTTCTCATCTTACAATGACCTCACCAACGGATTAGGGGTGATTCCCTCACCTAGGTGATCGTTACCTATACTTTCCTTTTAATAGACTATATTATGTAAACACGATCATGTTTATATCTAAATCGTTTATCATTAGTCAAACCCCAAATTATTTCAAAATTCATTGTTATATGAACAAATTTCTTATTCTACAATCTATTTTCATATAGCTCACACACACAAAATTCTTAACTTTTACCATAAACGCTTATTCCTCGATTTTCAAAATTCACGAAATGCTACTCATCAACTTAGTCAGTCTAATAAATCCATTACCCACGGAATTTCGTAATCAACGTAATTATTAAAACACGCTCACCTCACAACATTAAAACTAGAGATTTTTATTTTTAATTGGGAATCAACCAACCTTTTTTTCGCACACGTCTATAAAACATTACAAATTTTATTCAAACATTTACTAAAACTTCTTTCAAAATTCAATAAAATATCTTATTAAAAGACGCTTTTCGGCAAACACTAAGTTCATATATCAAATTCCTTTTCTAAGGATCAACTTTTTGCAAGAATCTATAAACTTCAAAAAAAAAATTATTACAAAGTTATTTAAAAACGGTGCAAACTTATTAATCCCTAGAACTTTTCAAAACCCCACTCGATAAGTCAATTAAATTCAAAACACGTGGGCAAGGAAACTTCATAGAAACCAATAATTTTCAACTATATCAATTCTTTTAAAAACCAAAGTAGCATTTACATTTTTACAAAGTACCCTTTCACATAATCCAAAGACGTTTTATATTCTTCTTACACTCACGAACTAGATTCTACGTTCCATGACAACTCAATCTATTTTAACTTCACGTTTTGCTCAAACAACTATATATGCATATCATCTTATGTGTTTTAGTTTATATCTCACGACAATTTCACATATACCCCTCATTTTGTTTTCATACTAAAAACTTTTTGGCCTTTTTCATGCTTAAATTCGTATATTACGATTAATATCGTACACAAAATCACTACTTTTTACACTCATACC
Source organism: Helianthus tuberosus (assembly GCA_030545235.1). Lineage (NCBI taxonomy): Eukaryota > Viridiplantae > Streptophyta > Magnoliopsida > Asterales > Asteraceae > Helianthus > Helianthus tuberosus. Next base: position 42,644 of record JARYGA010048051.1, read on the forward strand.
CATATTCGTATGTATACATTCTATGTCTATATTTATACTTACACATTTATGTTTACTCTCCTAATCATATCCATATTCATACATTTTATATTATACTCGTGTTTACAAATTATACATTTACATTATACTTATGTCCAAGTTCATATTCATATTAATACAATTATACCTACACTCACATTTATACAAATACGTTTACACTAACATTCATATTCATGTTCACACTCATACATCCTACTCATACTTATACCTATACAACTATGCTTAAACTTATATTAACACCTATATATATTTTATTCATACCAATTCAATTATGATTACGCTTATATTCGTAGTTATACTCGCATTATACAGCTTAAATGTACGCCCTCGTTTATACTCAAATTACTCACCTTTATGCTCGTTTTTCATATACGTTATGCTTGTGCTCATACTTTTGTCATGCGTTTGTGATTATGCACACATGAATATTTTAAACTTATACTATGCTCATACTTTATTTATACTTTCGTACCTATCCGCGAGCAAAACCCGATGGATTCGCTTACGTTGGTTTTATACTATTTGGAACACAAACATGCTTATATGCTACATTTCTATACACACGCAATCTTATTTTCATAATTTATGTATACCTTAATTCATACGCAACTAGTACAAGCTATGTGAATCATGCGACGATTGGTATAATCGCGGGTGCACACGGGGTTATAGTAATAGGCGTATGAGAACCATAGCGTGTACTACTGCGTATGGTGAGACACGGAACGTAACATGACACCGAATATGAGACAGACGTAATATGGTCAAAACGTGGTGGATACGCCATTGGTACCTCCTCTATATAAATGTTTTCACCATGTTACCAAACTTTCGTAAAACGTGCTATGAGAAATTCAGTGTTTTGCAGACCTTTTGGACGTAATACAACATTAAACAACTCACAAACGTGTTATATCCGATTATCCACGACGAGACTTCATTCTTAGCACGCTACTTTCGTCTATCCAATACTTATGCCATTCTTATACTTGCATTCATTAAGAGTCAGTCGTTCACTTCCATACCCCTATTATTCTCCATTATTCTTTTTTTATACGAACCTCGTTCACAAACAAGCCTGTTTAAACATTCGAAAACCTATCCTTCCTTCTTAAAGTCCTCCTCTTGAATAAATTTCGGGACGAAATTTCCTAAAGGATGGGATACTGTAACGCTCCGCATTTCCGTAACTTCTTATTTAGCAAGTCGTGTTGTACTTTCCATATTTAGACACTTGTACTCTCTTTGTAATCTACTTTCGTTCCGTTTGGAATTCGAGACTATCGATCATAATGAAAACGAAACTATATTGTGTATTCATATCATGTGCAATTGTTAATCAATTCTCGTTTGAACGAAATACTATCCGTGGATTCTTGATTCGTTAGTTACCGACACTTGATACTCGTTAAACTGGTTGAAATTCTTAGAATAACGAGACTCGAAAGCTTCACGAAATGAATAATCATTTAAAGAATTTTATTCATTATAAAAATGGATATTATTCAAATTATTTAAGCTAATCAAATTAATTAATTTCGTTATAAAAAAAATATTTTATTAATAAACTAGTTAATCTCGACAAATATTAAAGTTAGTAAACTAACTTGGTTAGTTTAAACTAAAATATTAAGTTTTCTTTTAATATAACTAGACTAACTAATAATACAAGGGTGAGTATGTAGTTTTTGAAAGTATAAAGATGCAGGGACCATTGTGTGAAATGCTGAAAATATAAGGTGGAGTTTAAAAAAAAAAAAGAAACAAAAAGATGAAAACCCCTGGGATCGAACCCGGGTCTCCACCATACCAAACGCGCGCCTAGCCAACTGAGCTATGGCTCCTTTGTGATAAAACCCGGGCCTCTAATTCCTTTATCCACTCGCCCAGACAAGCCCTACCAGCGTGCAAAAAGGGATCAGCCCCTTTACCAGCTCGTTTTTAAGCGCGAATTTGAGTTGTTTTTGAGTTTTAAACTTAATTTAAACATTAATTACTCAACCACAACCTACCCTAACCCTTCCCTATAAATACCAATCCTAATCCAAGCTATTTTCACTTTTCTAAACACTCCAAACTCTCCTAAATTCATCTCTAATCAGCTGCAAATTGCAAGTTCGAGCAGAAGCATATCGAGTTACAAAAGTGAGCATAACTCACTCGTTTCTTGTCTGTTTTTGCTCATTCTTTTTCCTATGTGCTTGGTTTGACCTTAGCTTCGATTCCATGGGTTTTTTCACAGTAAATAAGTCCCTGGAACTCCGGCAAAAAGGCTCCAAAGTCCACTGATTGTTTTTGTTTTCATGTAATCTTTGTTAAACTTAACAAAACTTGAGTTTTCTCATCTCAAACCTATGTCCTAATGCTTATAACCTCATCTATGATTAGTTAGGCTTAAAAAAAAGGTTGAGACATGTTAAATCAAAGGTTAAAACCTCACAAACATTCTGTTTTAGTTAGGGTTTTACCCACAAGAAGTGTTCAAGCTTGAAGCTTGATGTTAGTGTGATTATTAGACTAGCTTGGGCTATCTTTCATAAAAATCCACTCACTTCTTGATGTTTTCTCATAGATTAGTTGTTGTATTTCATTATCTTTGTAAGTTCATGACCCTCCTTGGTTGTTTTTACATCAAGTGTAGTGGTGAACACTTAAGAGGTGCCTAAATGGAAGCTTGTTCTTCCTACCTCCTACATGATTTCCATGATACTTAGAGGTACCTAAATGGAGACATTAATCTCCTACCTCATGCTTGAACCATAGGACCTTGTAATCTATATATTATCTAATTATTCCATATGTATACCTAAGTAACTAAACTTGATAATAACTTAATAGTTACTTGTCAAGAATATGTTACATCATCTATGACCATGCCCTTGCTACGACTCTAATGGACCTTTGAATCCATGAAATCATACAAACTCTTTTGAGTTTTAATAGTGTCAAGAACAAGAGTTATGTGTACAAGATGATTATTTTCACTTATGTTATTTTCCATACCTTTTAGACTCCGAATCTATAATCTTCCGATTTCCCCAAACTCACATACCTATGTTTTCCTCGTGTAGAAGGACTAGGTGCTCCAAACTAATCCATCCATCAAAACCACTCGCGGGATTTCAAGTAGGAAAGCTTGCAAAAACCGTGAGTATACTCGATCCCTTTTCCCTTTTACCATTTTGGGATGCAACATGTATATTATACAAAATGAAACTCAAACTATTTTTAACATACTCTATCCATGCTTAACATGAAACTATGTGTGGTACTTGTTATTCTCGTATGCTATGTAAACTACTTGGTCGGTATATGCTCATTAACTTTGCTAGCCTCCCTTAACAATTATAGCGCTATAAGATTAACGCACCGCCCGTTAGACTTGGGATATTGTTAAGTTAAACATGTTACCTCCCGCTACTCTATTGGGATTAGGCTATTTTAACGCGTTGTATACTCGGGTTTGAACATATTGTACGCCATATTTGCATACTAGTACTCACATATTATGAATCATGTTGGATATGAGCACTTTTTATTCTATTTATGCTATGTAACAAAACTTGTATACTCACCTTTGCTTTTGCATTGAATTCTATTTTAATACATGTTGCAGGTTAGTTGATGAAGTGATGTTACAAGATGAAACAAGATTTAGGGTGGACTAGATACACACCTAGATTAATCTATCTTTTGTTGTTATGTTACAATTTGAAACAATGGTGTTATTTTTATTTGAATCTTGTATGACAATTAGTCTTGAAATGAAATTTGAATTAAATTAATATTGTCACATAGTGTTATGAAGTCTCTTGCAATCTACGCACTTCGTCTCATCCCGATGTTTCCACCATCGGTTGGGGTGTGGCACTATGTTGCTTGCTTACGCTACATTATTCGCTGTGATGCTCGCTACTCGCACTCGCTACTCTCGAACGCGCTCGCGAAACTTGAATGATAGGTGAATACGTGCAAAATATAGTGGATTATGTGCTTCTGTGCCCTTACGTGCTTATGTGCTTACGTGCCTATGTGGATTATGTGCCTACGTGATTATGTAACTATGTGATATATGCCGACGTGTTCCTGAACTTTATTTAGTGGTAGTGTGTTGTGAGGTGAAATTCGATTATATAGTGTCTGAGTCCTATGGCGATGTCTGTTGCAGACAATGTCGTCTTTCGGATCGCATACTTCTCGCGCCGCTCTCCGAAACCACGCTGACAAGCGTATCACTTCTCTAGTCGCAAAGCAAATGGCCAAGGTCATACCGCAAATTGTCAGCGAACTTAATGAAAACGCTAGCAAGTCCTCTAAGGAATCAAGGACCGACTCTCCTCGCGCTACTTTTAGCTTCAAGCAGCTTAAGGCCTGCGGCCCCAAAGAATTCACAGAAGAAGACGGGCCTACTGCCATGTTTCAATGGTTCGATTCAATTGAAGTCACCCTGCGCCAAAGTGGTTGTCCTGATAACCTCCGTACTGTCAACGCAACTGGCGTTTTCCAGTCCAGGGCTTTGGACTGGTGGACGGCCGAAAGGAACAGGCGAGGGAATGATGTAGCCTATGGGCTTACTTGGGAGGGGTTGAAAGAGATCATGATGAAGGAATTCTGCCCTTCCCATGAGTTTCAGAAGCTGGAGGACGAGTTTTGGAACATCAAACAGGAGGGTGGCGACAATGCCAGTCTAACTGCCCGCTTTAAGCACCTGAGTATCATTTGTCCCGGCCAAGTCTCTACTCCCGATATCACCATCAAGAAATACATCCGTGCCTTACCGGATTGTGTTGCTGATTTCATGCAAGCCGCGAAGATGACAATCATCGAAGAGACTTACCTACTCGCTGCAGAAATCAATGACAAGCAAGTTAGGGCTGGTTACTTCAAGAATACCACCAAAAGTCTCCATCAAGTTACCGCTGCTTCCACCGCTGAAACCGTCGCACCGCAAGCTTCCAAGTCTTCACGCCGCAAACGCAAGAACAACAACAACAAGAACTGTGCAGTCATCGCCGCACTGCTGAACGCCAGAACCGCCAAGTAGCGACACCGGTGGCCAATGCACCGCCTGCTAAACGTGCATATACTGGTCCACACCGGCTATGCCCTACTTGTACCTATCATCATCCTGTTGGGATCGCATGTCGATTTTGTGTTCACTGCAACCTGTACGGCCACTTTACTGCCAACTGTCGTACTGGTCCCCGTCAAGCTCAAGCTCAAGTTCAATCTCCAGCACTGCCCGCTCCTCTTTCCCCGGGGCCAACAAGAAACTCCTGCCCCTCCTGCTCACGCGAGAGCCTGCTTTGCATGTGGTGATCCCAACCACTTTGCGAATGTCTGCCCGAATAGAGTGTCGAAGCAAGAGCCACAGCAGCAACCAGCGCAACATCAACAGCAGTAGCCTCAGCAACAGCAACAGCCAGCAGCGCGCAGACGTGCATTCAACATCAACGTCCGCCAGGCGCAAGCAGACAACAATGTGGTTAATAGTACATTCCTTGTCAACGGTATATATGCTTCGTGTTTATTTGATACTGGAGCCGATAACTGTTTTGTATCGTTAGAATTCGAAAAGCTCCTAAAACATAAACGCGCTAACCTCCCTACGACGTTCGACGTTGAAGTTGGCACTGGAAGAACCATAACTGTTTATTCTGTACTCCGTGATTGTACGCTTGAACTCAACAATCACGTCTTTTCTATTGATCTTATCCCGATGTAGCTTGGGAGTTTCGATACCATAGTAGGCATGGATTTTCTTCACGAAAATCATGCTGAAGTCGTTTGCTTTGATAAAATGATTCGTTTCTCTCTCGCGAATGGTGATCAACTCTATGTCTATGGCGAAGTCGCATCGAAGGATCTCAAACTCATGTCGTGTATCCAAGCAAGCAAGTATCTCCGAAAGGAATACAAAGCTTTCTTGGCACACATCGTAGTAGCGGAGGAAAAGGAAAAGAAGGCAATGGATAAGGTGCCTGTGGTTCGTGATTTTCCAACTGTCTTCCCTGACGATTTACCTGGTTTACCCCCGAGTCGTGATATTGATTTCTGAATCGACCTCATTCCTGGAGCTAATCATGTTGCTAAAGCTCCTTATCACCTCGCTTCGTCCGAAATGCGCGAACTCTCGAGTCAACTCCAGGAATTACTTGACAAAGGCTTCATTCGCCCTAACACATCTCCTTGGGGCGCACCTGTCCTTTTCGTCAAAAAAAAGGACAGATCGTTCTGGATGTGCATTGATTATAGGGAATTGAATAAGCTTACAATCAAGAATCGCTATCCCCTGCCCCGAATCGACGACTTGTTTGATCAATTGCAAGGTGCTACGTGTTTGTCGAAGATCGATTTACGCTCAGGCTATCACCAGTTACGAATCCAGGAGGAAGACATACCCAAAACCGCATTCCGAACCCGATACGGCCACTACGAGTTTTTCGTTATGTCCTTTGGTTTAACCAACGCACCCGCGGTTTTTATGGATCTGATGAATCACGTGTGTAAACCCTTTCTCGATCATTTTGTCATCGTGTTTATCGATGATATCCTGATCTATTCGAAGTCGAAAGCCGAACATGTGCAACATCTTCTTTTGGTTCTCGAATTACTCCAAGGGAATCGACTCTATGCCAAGTTCTCCAAGTGCGAATTTTGGTTGGAGAAGGTTCAATTCCTCGGTCACATTGTCAATAGTCAAGGTATACACATCGACCCCGCGAAGATCGAAGCTGTTAAGGGTTGGGTTACACCAAAATCACCATCTAAAGTTCGTTCGTTCCTCAGATTGGCGGGTTACTACCGCTGATTCATCGCAGATTTCTCTAAAATCGCCGTACCACTTACTTTTCTCACGCATAAAGACAAGTCTTTTGTTTGGGGAACCGAACAAGAGCAAGCCTTTCAGACTCTGAAGCACATGCTCTGCAATGCTCCTATCCTCGCGTTACCTGACGGAAACGATGACTTCGTAGTCTACTGCGATGCCTCTAACCTTGGTCTCGGTTGTGTTCTTATGCAATGAGACAAGGTTATCGCGTACGCCTCTCGACAGCTCAAGATCCACGAGAAGAATTATACGACCCACGATCTCGAATTTGGTGCAATTGTTTTTGCATTAAAGATTTGGCGACACTACCTTTACAGTACCAAGTGTACGGTCTTCACCGACCATAAGAGCCTACAACATATCTTGAACCAAAAGGAACTGAACATGCACCAACGCCGATGGGTTGAACTTCTCAACGATTACGACTGTGAGATTCGTTACCATCCGGGCAAAGCAAATGTCGTTGCCGGTGCTCTAAGTCGACGAAGCTCTCTACATAGCGTTCGTAATACTCACGGCCAGTACGACCTCGAAGCCTTAATTCGCGACGCCCAGCACACTTGCTTCATTAAGAATACCTTGCGAGAGGAAATGAAGAAGTGTGGTGCTGAATCTCAATTTGTCACCAAATCGAACGGTATTTATTACTATCTCGATCGCATCTGGATTCCGGGGGTCGCAATAACCTTCGGGAGATATTGTTGACTGAAGCGCATAAGTCTCGATATTCCATTCATCCCGGCGCCAACAAGATGTACCATGACCTTCATCTTCGGTATTGGTGGCCTAGAATGAAGAAGGATATCGCTATCTATGTTTCGAAGTGCCTGACTTGTTCGAAAGTCAAGGCTGAGCAGCAAAGACCCTCTGGCTTACTCGTGCAACCCGAGATCCCTATGTGGAAATGGGAAAGTATAGCTATGGACTTCATAACGAAACTTCCGCACACGCCCTCAGGTCACGATAGCATCTGGGTTATCGTTGATCATTTTACTAAATCTACTCATTTTCTGCCAATACGAGAAGACTTTAAGGTAGAACGATTAGCACGGATCTACACCGACGAAATCATTTGTCGACACGGGACGCCTCTGACCGCGATGGTTGGTTTACCTCACGTCATTGGGAAATGTTTCAGTCTTCTCTCGGTACTACTCTTAATCTAAGTACCGCTTTCCATCCCCAAACCGACGGTCAGACTGAACGCACGATACGTACCCTTGAAGACATGCTTCGCTCGTGTGTCATAGATTTTGGTGGTAATTGGGACGCGTACTTACCTTTGGTCGAATTCTCGTACAATAACAGTTATCATTCTAGCATTCAAATGGCACCATTTGAGGCATTGTATGGAAGAAAATGTCGATCGCCTATTGTATGGCACGAGATCGGAGATGCGCAGATTACCGGTCCTGAGCTGTTACAAGAAACGACTGACAAAATCCTCCAAATACGAGACAATCTGTTGAAAGCTCGGAGTCGTCAGAAGAGTTACGCAGATAGACGCCGCAAGCCCCTTGAATTTGACGTTGGCGATCACGTACTCCTAAAGGTTTCACCTTGGAAGGGGGTGATCAGATTCGGCAAGAAAGGAAAGCTCGCGCCTCGATATGTTGGACCCTTCAAAATTCTGGAAATAATTGGCAAGGTGGCCTACAGACTCGAACTACCGGAGGAACTTAGCAACGTCCACCCGACTTTCCATGTTTCGAACCTCAAAAAGTGTCTTGCCGAGCAGAATTTACATGTACCTCTTGAGGATCTACAAGTGGACGAAACATTACACTTCGTGGAAAAGCCAGTCGAGATCATGGATCGAGAAACCAAGAAGCTTCGACGCTCACGCATTCCCATAGTGAAGGTTCGCTAGGAAGGCAAGCGCGGCGCCAAGTTCACCTGAGGACTCGAAAGTGACATGAAGGCTAAGTATCCACAGCTATTCGTTACGCCTGCGCCTTAATTTCAGGACGAAATTCCCTAAAGTAGGGGAGGCTGTAACAACCCGACTTTTTGAAGTCAAAGTACAAGTCAAAGTCAAAGTCAAAGGAAGAAAAGATTGCTAGTTCGATCTGTCATTCCTTGTTTAGTTATTGCTTGTACTCTCGAAAACCTCGTTAATCGATACTTTAGCTTACGTTATTTTAGTTGTTTTAGTTATATTATGTGGAGTATCAATGCAATAAACGCAATTGAACGCTAATCTACTTAATGCTATCACATCGCAAATTGAATCGCAGTTCTGGATATTGTTTTACGTGTGTGTGCTATTATGTGCTATTTGTGCATGTTTAATTAAGTTAAGGGAGTTAATCGCAAACCCAATCGCAACTCTATCGCAACGCAATCTCATCGCGAATTGGAAACGCAAGGTTCCTTATGTTGTTGTATGTTAGTTATGTTATTTGTGTAACTATTATTTAAAACTATTGCATCGCTTAATCGACACTCGCTTAAACGCATCGCAATGCTCAACGCCCGAAACGAAAAGTCGGAAACCAACTCGCCGAAGACCTTCGATCGAATGGTCATCCGAACGGATGACCATCCGATCGAAAGGCCATCTGACCCATCAACTTGCACCGCCTCTCTCCTCCTTCCCCTATAAATACTCACCTGTCACATCACTGTTCACGTGATGTGACAGCTCTCCTCCGACCAGCGCATTCTCGACCCTTTTTTCTCTCGATTCCTCGCGATTCTTGTAAGTTTTCATCTCAAATCTTGTACTTCCTTAATCAGCACACACTTTCTCATCGATTTCACCCACAAATCTCAACTTCTCACCATGAAATCTGTGGATTCGGGTTGTTCCAGGATGATGTTATCATGGGTTCTCATGAAAACCAAAGTGTGGCCTCATTCCACCAAGAACAACTCAGATCTAAAGGATTTCTACAATGTTTAAACACTGATTTCACCTAAAAACTAAACATTTTCAACTAGATTCAAACTTTTCTTCCAACTTTCTTCACTTTTACTCAAAACCGATAGAATCTGAGCTTGTTCGGGCCTTCTACTCATTTTCTGATGAAGTGCCGGTCGGAGAACGAATTACTATCAAAGAGACAACCGATTCACGGGTTGAACATGAAACACCGTCATGAACAGCTGGTTCGGATCGAACGGGGTGATTCTTGTCCGAACAGATAAGTTGGACCTGATGAGGTTTCCGTTGTTTAGCACGTTGTCACACCATCTCGGTTAAATCACAACTTTCTAAACTTAACAGATTTCACAAATTCTCAACGAACAGGTTACTGAACGAATTGCCGTCCGATCGGATCACCATCTGATCGAACGACAATTCAACCGGATGACTTGTGATTATTCAACACTTAAACATTCTGCAAACTTCAAAGAATATCAGTTATAAACGAATAGTCATCCGATCTAATGACTATTCTACCAAGGGCCTTGAAATTTTTGTAACGCTCCAAACGCACCACCATCCGATCGAACGACCATCCGTCCGGATGACCATCCGACCAGATGGCTAGACAAATAATGATACTTTTTATCTTTTATAATGCTACAACGAAAACTTCAAAGTTCACATCATACACAAACACATCCATCCCAAACGGACAACCCTCCGACTGAATGGTCATCCGTCCGGATGACCATCCGTCCGGACGGTCATCCGATCGGATCCCTATTCGTCACTCATCCCACCGACACGCTATTCCACGCACTGTTCAACGCTTATACTATCGTTATCTGATCAGGCTAATCTGTCAAGCGCTCCCTTCAATCCAAGCTTGTGTTATTTGTTTAACACGAACTATGAGTATACTCGATCCCTTTTTACTTAAATCAAATCACATCGACACACGACGCAAACACTTTTTATACGCTAACCGTTATGCATGTTATACGTGTTATTCGATGAATGCTTGTATGTTATGTTTACACAATGATTGTTGCCTGACACCTTAGCAACGATAGTACTATAGTTTGGACTCAGCACTTGTCGTGGACAGGGGTTGTTAAGGGTATTTCTTCACGTGTCACATTGGTGATATGTGTTGCGCGTTCTACAACTCGCAGTCATGTCTGTGCATATTTCATTGTTGATAACTTGCTAGCTTCACATTTCAACATGTTACATGCTAGTTATGCGTGAACCGCTTTTCGCTACTATTATACTATTAAACTTGTATGCTCACCTTTACACTATGTGTATTGACCTATTTTAACGTATGTGACAGGTGTTTAGGATGCTGTGCTATGCCTTGCTCTTGTGGAATCAAGTTAGGGGAGTCTAGAAACGAACTAAATAATTTATGAGTTGTCGAAACTATGATTTGTCTTTGGGAACAACTATGTCTTTAACAACTGCTTTTATTTGATATGTTATGGTATGGGACGTAACGTTAAATATCTGGTAATTTTAGTTGTTATGGATTCTCTTGGACAATATGTTTCGCTCAGTGCCTCACCCCAATGTTTCCGCCATCGGTTGGAGTGTGACAATGACGATTACACTCTTCATTCAAATGAAGAAAACGGCAAAAGGGGGAGATGTTAAGAGAAAATTTTAACCCAGTTTGCCAATTGGATGAAAATGGCAACAAAAATGAAATCTTAGGACCCAGATACAAAAAGTTTCGTTTTTGAACTCAAGTGACAAAAGTAACCTAACTCATGGACTATTTTGACATTTTACTCTATATTTTAAGTAATATGGTTCTTTCCATCTCAGAGTTTTCTTAACGCTATTACTTTTCTTTTGTACACCTCAATACTTCTTCACCAGTTTTCTCTCTTTTTTTTTCTAATTGAAAGGCCAAATTTTATTAACAAAAATCATACATCGGATACAGAGAAACCCCCTAGTACCAATAGTTGACCAGCAAAGCAGCCAACGACACAAGGCCCAAAACACACGATGTCACGATGTGTGTGCGAGAGCCCATGCGAATTGATATCTCTTCTTTCTTTTTATCCTTTTTAATGGGTTGTTACAACACTTGTTTGTGGGCTCTCAGTAAGCCGTTGGATTTTATCAGTTGGGCTGAAATGTTAGGTTTAAACCAATAAATTTTACAAAGAGTAAATTATAATTTGCCTTCATCTGATTTGGGTCACTTTTCACTTACCTCTTTAAATCAAAAACATTTTGTACTACGCCATGAAACTTGTATTTTCTTGAAATTTGTCACCCTTTGGTTTGTTTTCCGTCCATTCTGTTAACTTTGACCGTTTGGGAGGATAATGTTGTATGAATGAATTTCTATCAATAAAGGATTGGATTAAAAAGAAAACAACAATCTGGTAGTTGCATGGGGAATCATGAGTAGGAAGTGAAGTGATAATGGTTTAGGTTGGAAAAGATCAGACTGTGTTAAAGAATGACCTATCTCGAAGTCTTGAACACACTGATGCTAACCTTAATCGATGTCCGCTAGTAAACCCCAACCTAAAGAGTCAATAAAAAGTTGAAATCTTGGTGGTGTATTCTCATCTGATGTGACATCATTTTCTTCCGCAAGTGAATCTTCACCATGTTCACTGAGTGTGTCAGATTATTATGGAGTAACTAGTGATATTACCACACAAATTTCAGATACCACAGTAAACTTTTGGATTGAGGCTTTTTTTACCAGATGACAGTAACATCGTATCATCAAGTGTTAACATGTTCTCATCATTTGGCATAACCGATGATCTCATCTCCTTTTTTTATTATTGTTGTTGCTTGAGCCTTGTTGCTTTGTTCTTTTATATTTTTACTGTTGCTTTTGTGTGTTAGAAAATTTGCAACTTGTGCTGACTACTCGTTTTACCATTCTATAATACGGGTTTGAACCTGTTATGCTTGCATTTTCAGGATGCTATTACGGTGGTGGAGAGAAGGAAAGAGAGAATTGGGTAAAATACGGAAGAGTATTATAATGTGACATTTAATGAATAGGATTTAGACAACTTTTGAAGTGGATTTATCAGTTGGTTAAGTTACACTGAGAAACTTAACTTTCTTTTTGTATATGAAGTTGTTATTTGACCTTAAAACTACTAAGTTAATTTCTCTAGTTTGGTGGTGGGTGATGGGCTGTGGTGGGTGGTGGTCGATTGTAAAAATGACGAAACCACAAGGGTGCATATTGCAAGAGGAAAAGGGTATAACAGTCATTTCACACTCATCATGAATGGAAAGTTA
>JARYGA010048052.1:0-25733 GCA_030545235.1 Helianthus tuberosus
TACATGCTTTGCAGGTCAATAGGTACTTAGCTGGAGCTTGCATGGAAGAGAGTCGTTGTGGGACATGGACAGCTGTGTGCCATGTTAAACTTTGAAACAATTAAACTTATGATTTGGTTTTAAACATTATGCTTCCGCTTGCAACTAAAACTATGTTTTGTTTGGACACCAATTGTATTGGTTGGATCTTTATAATCACTTACATGCTTGTTCAATATGATTGGTGGCTGGATCCTGGTCAGTCACGCCTCCAAGCGGTAGTATTCCGCAGGTGGATTTTGGGGGTGTGACTGATTGGTATCAGAGCCATTGGTTATAGTGAACTTGGTTTTAATAAGGGGAAAGAGTTTTATTAAAATCAGACTATAACCTGTACAGTGCTCTACGATCCACAACGACGCTTCACTCCACATGCAAGGCTCGACATTCTAGGTGATATGATCTGTGTATATATTGCCTACTTGATAGTTACATAGTGCATTGCTCCTGGTATGCTTGGTTAGTATAACTACTGTTGCTCGAACCCGTGTGTGCTTACTCTCTTCTGTCATCGCATTTTCACGAACCTCTCTCACTCATGTTCTTCTTGATATGAAGATCATGTCTGGACGCGTTAACATGACTCAAGCCTAGTTGACGGCTCTGATTAACGAACGAGTTGCTGCAGCGCTTGCAGCTGCACACGCAGGAGGTATATCCTGCAGTCCAAACTCATTCTAGGATCTTTAGATCCTACTCTCGTGAACCAACCTTTGTGTTAAACTCTGTCCTTTCTTTCACCCACAACAGGTCAACATGCTCAGCCACCTGTGTGCACCTTTAAAACCTTTATGGACTGCCGACCCACTACTTTTAGCGGCACTGAAGGAGCTGTAGGTCTCCTCCACTGGTTTGAGAAGATCGAGTCAATTTTCGAAATGTGTGAATGCCCTGAGGCGCGCAGGGTGAAGTATGCTACCGGTACTCTCGAGGGTTTAGCGCTCACGTGGTGGAATGCTCAGGTCCAAATGCTGGGATTGGTTGCTGCTAATGCCACCCCATGGGACAATTTTAAAGAAATGATCAAGGAAGAATACTGCAGCCGTGACGACATTTATAAGCTAGAAGTCGAGTTCTACAACCTCAAGATGACGGGGTCAGAAACTGAGGCGTATACTAAGAGATCTAATGAGCTTGCATTATTGTGTCCTACTATGGTAGACCCTCCAATTAAGCGAATTGAACTCTTTCTCAAGGGCTTGGTGCCAGAAATCCAAAGTCATGTGACTTCAGCAAACCTTGCCACTATCCAGCAGGTTGTTCAGTTGGCTCACCGTCTTACTGATCAAGCGGTGGAGCAGAACAGGTTACCCAAGCGCATAAGTGCTACAACTGCTTCGGATGCTCCTAATGACAACAAACGGAAATGGGATGGGGCTTCAAGCAAGGGTTCAACTTCTGTGCAATCTCAGTCTCAGCAGAGAAAGACTGATGACTACAAGAGCCCCAGTCAGCAATCATCTGGTGGTCAAAGTCATGGTGGGTACAAAGGGAATCACCCAAAGTGCAATCGCTGCAACCTACACCACAGCGGGCCATGCACCAGGGGTAACTGTCACCGGTGCAACAAGCCAGGTCACTCCGCCAAGGACTGCAGAAGCTTATACCCCGCAAACCAGAATCGTCAGCAACAACAAGCTCAACAGAATCAACGCCAGCAGCAGCAGCATCAGCAAGGTAACAACAAAGGGTGCTTTCAGTGTGGAGCTGAAGGCCACTTCAAGAAAGATTGTCCCCAACTGAACAGGAACCAGAACAACAACAACAACAATAATCAGGGGAATGGTAACAATGGGAACAACAACAACAACAACAATGGTGCCAGGGGGCGGGTGTTCGTGATTGGTCAAGGCGAAGCAAGGAATGACCCCAATGTTGTGACGGGTAAGTTCCTTCTCGACGACTTTTATGTTGCAGTTTTATTTGATTCGGGTGCCGATACTAGCTACATGTCACTAGAAGTTAGTCGAATGCTTAAGCGTATCCCAACACCTTTGAACAACAAGCACACTGTAGAGCTAGCAAATGGTAAGAGTTTAGAGGCCGCACACGTAGTCAAGGGTTGTAAACTTATTCTCGCTAACCAGACCTTCTCTATCGACCTTATTCCTATTGTCTTGGGTAGTTTTGATGTTGTCATTGGGAAGGATTGGTTATCCCAACACCGAGCATAAATTCTTTGCAACGAGAAGATTGTTCGTATTCCCGGTTCCGGTGGTGAACCTCTCATGATTCGTGGCGACAAGAGGGGTTCTGTTGAGAACGCCATCTCTTTCCTTAAGGCCCAGAAGTGCTTGCGAAAGGGCCACACTGCCATTTTGGCTCTCGTTACTGACACCTCAGAGAAAGAGAGGAAGATAGAAGATTTTCCAATTGTACGCGACTATCCTGAGGTATTTCCTGAGGAATTACCTGGTCTTCCGCCTCATCGCCAAGTCGAGTTTCAGATTGAACTAGCTCCTGGAGCTGCGCCTATAGCTCGTGCACCTTATTGTTTAGCTCCATCAGAGTTGGAAGAACTCTCTACGCAACTGCAAGAACTCTTGGATAAGGGTTTTATTCGTCCTAGCTCATCGCCCTGGGGAGCTCCAGTTCTATTCGTGAAGAAGAAGGACGGTACCTTCCGTATGTGTATCGACTACCGTGAACTCAACAAGGTGACCGTGAAGAATCGCTATCCTCTTCCATGCATTGACGACTTGTTCGACCAGCTGCAGGGGTCGAGCTACTATTCAAAGATTGATCTGAGATCAGGATATCACCAGCTGAGAGTCCGAGAAGAGGACGTCTCCAAAACAGCTTTTAGAACTCGTTATGGACACTATGAGTTTTTGGTCATGCCTTTTGGGCTGACAAACGCACCTGCGATTTTCATGGACTTGATGAATCGAGTGTGCAAGCCTTACCTGGACAAGTTCGTCATAGTCTTCATCGATGACATCCTGATCTATTCTAAGAGTCAGTGTCACACCCCCAAAATCCACATGCGGAGTACCACCGCTTGGAGGCGTGACTGACCAGGATCTTAGTCACCAATCACATTGAACTCACGAGTATATTTAAATAAAACCTTCATTTATTAACAATAGTGTTACAACGTTACAATATTTCACAGTTTACAGCGGAAGCATATTTAATTCGTTAAGTGTTTATTAACCACATGTAAAAACTCTTAGTCTTGTGTTGCGTTTCCATGTAACTCGACCCATGACCACTCCAGCTTCCCAGACAGCAAGTTCCAATGTTATACACCTAAAGGCCTGCAAGGCATGTAACAACGAGTCAACAACAAAGTTGAGCGAGTTCACAGTTGGTGTTCATTGTTAAGTTGTTTAAAAAACCAGGAATTCATTTGTGAGTTGTAAGTTAATCAGTTTACCCTGTTTCCCAAACATATCCATAGTTGGTGGGGGCTTCCCCATGTTAACCACTAGACCCGTTTACCATATCGACAACTGACTGAGGAAGTTGTGCCCTACGTCAATGTCTATCATCATTAACTAAGTGCCCAGATCCATTAGTACACGCCCGTCCTACCAGCACGGTGTGAGGCTTGTCAACCCTAATAGCGCTATTAACTAATGACCCGCTCGCCATTGGCCCGACGATTAAGTCGATATAAAAATGAGGGACTTCATGATAGAGTTTTGTATAGTAAGTTATATGTTGTCGTCCTTCCCAACCGAGGACGGAGGTACATATTTTGTTAGAGGTGAATATGTAGTTTTCGTTTTAGCTTCTTAACCCATTCCCATCCCACCGGGAATCCCATGCCTTATAATAGTGTGAACTCACCTTGGTTTGCTCGGATAGACTAAATGCTTGTTTAACAATTGATCAATCAAACCCTATCGTGGTTACCAAAGACAATTAGTTTCATGTACACATATTTCACGTATTCGTCATACACGTTTCATAAGTTGCATGCAAGCAAAACATACATCATTATGCAAGTCGTAACTGGAAATCATTCAACAATCCATATTGTCATATAACAAGTATTTGGATCATATGCAAATTCACATTATCAGTTCATACAAACACATAACATTTATTCATAACAGTTCATCATCATCATGAAATCAAATAGTAAGCATTCATGTCCCATGCTAGCTTTTCGTCACAAGTTCACACTTCAAGAAAAGGAATACTTAACGGCCTTAACTTTGCTAAGTCAAATCCATTCATGCGGTCCAATCAATTAACTAACATCAATTTATGACAGTCCACTAAGGGCATCGGCCCACTATTGAAAATGTGGTCCAATTATAGATCCTTGTTGTCAGATGGTGCATTGGAAATCCATTACATTCACATGTTATTAAATGGTCAAAGTTTATTGATAATGATGATCACATGCACACTTGAATTACCATACTACTGTTCTGACGACATTATAAGCATATGCACATGTTTTGATTTTGATTTAGACTACAAACACACACCCACATGGGCCGCCACTAACTACCTATATATATATATATATGTCGGTTCATGAAGCAGCTTCACAACCCTAGTATCCTTAGTCATCGCTGACATATTCAACAAGTGTTAAATCGTTCATGTACATACCAGTTTATGCAACATTAGTCATCAATTAACTATCAACCAGGAACACTCAATTCGGATCATACAAAGATATCACATAGAGTTTGTATTCGACGTCCATACACTCCTAATCATGCCGATTCTATCACACCTTAAATCACAGTTATTCATAACAATCAACTCTTTTACAATTAACATAACAATCTACTTTTTTTTAACAAATAACATAACAATCAACAAGTATATTTTCGGCGAAGTATATCAAGGAATCAATACTAGATAATCAAATTTGTGACAACTGTACTCTGTAATCGATGTACGATGTAAAATAATGTTGATTATTAATAAAACAATGTGCTTTGGTGTTATTATATGTGTTTTGATGTCTTTATTTGTGTGTTTATGTTTGGTGATTTTACAATTCGATTCGATTCCGATTTCAGGTTGCTCAGGTTCCAGCTCAGGGTCAAGGGAATGCTGCGAGATTCCCACCGTGTTCAAGTTTTAATTGTGGAGAGTATGGTCACTTCCGCAACAACTGTCCGAGGCTAGCGAATGCTAACGCAAACCCGAATGCAAACGTCAATGTGAACCCCGCTCGTGGTCGAGTGTACAATTTAAATGCAAACGAAGCTAGGGTCAACAACGAAGTGGTTAACGGTACGTTTCTTGTTAACAATAGATCTGCATCTATTCTTTTTGATTCCGGTGCCGATAGAAGTTTTGTTTCATTGTCTTTTGAGCCTTTGCTTGCGATACCTAGAGCAAAACTGAGGAAACCCTTATCTGTTGAAATTGCCACTGGTAAACCTCTTATTCTCGATTCTGTTATTCATGGTTGTCAGTTGAACCTTGATAACCATCTTTTTCCTATTGACCTCACACCGATGCAACTTGGAAGCTTCGATATTATCGTTGGAATGGATTGGCTAACCAAACACCATGCTGAGGTAGTTTGTTTCGATAAGATTGTCCGTATTCCTTTGTCTTCTGGCGATGTTCTGGAGATTCGTGGCGAGAAGCCATCTGGTGGATTGAGGCTTATGTCGTGTACAAAGGCCCAAAGTTATTTTCGAAAAGGATATGTTGCTTTTCTGGCATATGTCACCGAGGAGAAAGACAAGAGCAAGAGTATTCAGGATATTCCGATTGTTCGGGATTATCCAGAGGTGTTTCCTGATGAACTGCCTGGTTTGCCTCCAGTTCGTCAAGTCGAGTTTCATATTGACCTTGTACCCAATGCCAACCCGATTGCAAAAGCGCCTTATCGACTTGCACCATCTGAGATACAAGAATTATCGAAGCAGCTTCAAGAGTTATCTGATAAAGGATTCATTCGACCAAGCTTTTCACCTTGGGGAGCTCCTGTCCTCTTCGTGAAAAAGAAAGATGGATCTTTTCGAATGTGTATCGATTATCGTGAGCTTAATAAGCTCACCATCAAGAATCGATATCCCCTACCTCGAATTGATGATCACTTCGACCAGCTGCAGGGTGCTTCATGTTTTTCCAAGACCGATCTGCGTTCTGGGTATCATCAACTTCGTGTTCTCGAAGAAGATATTCCCAAAACTGCTTTCCGCACAAGATATGGGCATTTCGAGTTCACAGTCATGCCTTTCGGTTTGACTAATGCTCCTGCTGTTTTCATGGACTTAATGAATAGGGTCTGCAAGCCTTATTTGGATCAGTTCGTCATTGTTTTTATTGATGACATCTTGATTTATTCAAAGTCTCGAGCCGAGCACGAACAACACCTTCGCTTAACATTGGAACTCCTGAAGAAGGAACAACTTTTTGCTAAATTCTCCAAGTGTGAATTCTGGCTTAAAGAAGTTCAATTCTTGGGTCACATAGTCAATAAGCAGGGTATTCATGTGGATCCATCCAAGATTGCTGCTATTAAGGACTGGAATACACCGACGACGCCCACAGAGATTCGATCTTTTCTTGGTCTTGCTGGTTATTATCGGCGATTTATTTCAAATTTCTCGAAGATTGCGGTTCCACTCACTGCTTTGACTCAGAAGAAGAAGCCTTTTGAGTGGGGACCCAAGCAAGAAGAAGCGTTCCAAACGCTGAAGCAGAAGTTATGTAATGCTCCTGTTCTATCTCTGCCCGAGGGAAGCGATGATTTCGTTGTCTATTGCGATGCATCCAAACTAGGCCTTGGTTGCGTCCTCATGCAACGAGGTAAAGTTATTGCATATGCATCTAGACAGCTGAAAATTCAGGAGAAGAACTACACGACTCATGATCTGGAGTTAGGAGCTGTGGTTTTTGCGCTTAAAATCTGGAGACACTACCTCTATGGAACGAAGTGTGTGGTTTTCACAGACCACAAAAGTCTCCAGCATATTCTTAATCAGAAAGAGCTGAATATGAGGCAACGACGTTGGGTTGAACTCTTGAACGACTATGATTGCGAGATTCGCTACCATCCTGGTAAGGCGAATGTCGTAGCTGATGCGCTTAGTCGAAAAGAACAAGTCAAGCTTCATTCTATTCAAACTCTATCTGATCTTCAAACTCGTGTTCTTCAGGCTCAGCAATTTTGTGTTTCACAAAATTTGATAGGTACGGAATTACCACATCAGCTTGAGCTTAAACTCGAAGCGAAAGACGATGGTTTGCTCTATTTCATGGATCGTTTGTGGATTCCGAATCATGACGATCTTCGCACCTTGGTAATGGACGAATCTCATAAGTCTCGATATTCTATCCATCCTGGTGCTGATAAAATGTACAAGGATCTTCATACTTCGTGCTGGTGGCCTGGTATGAAGAAGGATGTTGCCTTGTATGTATCAAAATGCCTAACTTGTCTCAAAGTCAAGGCCGAACATCAACGACCTTTTGGCTTGCTTGTACAACCAGAAATACCGGTTTGGAAGTGGGAGAATATTACGATGGATCTCGTCACTAAATTACCGCGTACATCTAAAGGTCACGATGCTATTTAGGTTGTTGTCGATCGATTAACGAAGTCAGCTCATTTTATTGCGATCCGCGAGGATCTATCTGCTGATAAACTCGCAAAGATTTATGTTGATGAGATTGTGTCACGACATGGTGTTCCTTTGGATATCATTTCTGATCGTGATGCTCGATTTTCATCTCATTTCTGGAAGGCCATGCAATCTGCTTTGGTGATTTTACAATTCGATTCGATTCCGATTTCAAGCTTTAAATCGCTTTCTGGAAGGTTATACGCGCACAGATGCGTAAATATAACCAGTTTAATGCAACAAACACTCCGGAATAGTGACATAGGCTTAACATACCTTAAATAACCTTTACATAACTTAGAAATAAGTTTTGAATGGTTTGGTGTGTTGAAAACAAGTCTATTCGATCACAGGGACTAATAGTGTCAAACTGTGAAACTATGAGGATTTACACAGTAACGAACATTCCGGAACTTGATCATAAGTTAAACATACCCTAAATATCCTTTACATAGCTTAGAAATAGGCTTTGAGGGGTACGGTATGCTAAAATAAACTTTATGCTCATTCAGGGACTAAAAGTGTAAAAAAGTGCACAAGTTTGCACTTTCGCGCATATCTTACGTTCTGAATACATCCGGACATCCAAAAATTTATGTAAGCACTAAAACATTTTATTTTAGTGTTTGGCATAAGAAAAATCCATTCGTCGCGTCATTTGGATCGTTTTTCGCGCTTATGCGCATTCCGTCGTAATTATCCGAACAACACAACCGTACGGCTAAACGAACCGACATCCGAGATATTTTTTAGAACATTTTAAGTTCCCTTTTACTTTAACTTCATTTTAGATCTTTGAAATGGGGTTAACGGGCCTTAAACGCGTCGGAAAAGGCCTTATTACACTACAGGGACCAAATCTGCCATTTTTGAAACTTTCTGTGCAGAAACATTGAATCTGGCCTATACCACCTTTGCACATGGTTTTGGGCAATACTATGGGCTGGTTTGATGTGCACATGGTATTACAATACCATGGGTGCAAGTGTATGGCCAAGATTGAAGCACATTTTCCAAGAAACGATCCTAACGGTTCGGGAAATCCTATAAATACCCCATGCCTTCATTTGCAAAACCCACAAGAATTTTGATTTGAGAAACTCTAAGTTGAAACCATTGTTTCATACCTGAGTTACTTGGATCGAGATTAGCATTCGGGGACCCTTCGTAAGTATTCCTTCGTTCTTTTTTTGTTTTTCGAGTCCGAAAGTCAAACTTTGTTTGACTTTCTGCGTTGACCAGTTTATGGTCAATGCGAAGTTCGTTTGAACTTCGCAACGTGATTGTAATCACGATGGTTATAGTCCCTTGGGACTATGCCTACTGATTACCACGTTGTCTAGGGTCGTAAGGGTAAGCGATCTGATAAATCGCTTATACCTTCGAACCCGACCCATTTGGTCGATCATTAGGATCCGACCAAATACATTAGGTGACCATAGTATATAGGGAATAACCTTCCGAGGTTATATCTTATGGTCGCTTCGTTAAGTAGTTGTATGATAGGTAGTTTATATGCCTTAGGTAAATTACCAAAATACCCTTTTCATGTATAATTGGTAATTTAGCTTATGTAACTTAAACTTTTGTACATAACTGATCATACAACATGACAAAACATGTATAGGCATATAATACTTGTCATAGGACTAGTTAGACGTCTCGAACACGCTTTGCGCGCACGACGCGTTAAAGTAGCATAAGTTACCTTAATGGGTCACGATGGGTCGAAAGCACTTAGGTTAGGTTCCGATTTAGGATGTAGGCTTTGTTAAACCATATCACATGAGTTCTAACACTCATTTGGTTTACAAGACCTCATTCTGTCCGATCTTCCGATTTAGGCGTCTATTGTTTGATTAGTGATTCGATTACTAGGTACTGTTTGATTTCTCTGGTTTGCTCGAGTTTGTTGAAGTTCTATTGACTGAGGATACTTTGCACTACATGTGAGTACATAGTTCCCCTATTTTACTGCTTTCAATTGTTTTGGGGTGATTCATATGTACTAAATGTTTTCAAGGTTTTAACGATGGTATCAAAACGATTTTCGATATTATAACAATGGTTTCAAAAACGATTAAGACGATTTATACAAAACTAATAACGATTTCGATAATGTGAACGAACTTGTTGGTTGGGTTACATAACAAATGACATTCATTAGCAATGATCAAGCCGACCAGTATTAGGTTATGGTACCATAGGATCTGACAAATCCCGTTATCATACTACACCCATGGTTATGTGTGGGGGTTGTGGGTAGCGACTGAATCTGATATTTGTTAATTTACCCTATGGTGGTTTATTAATGCGAGAAACGAGGGATGAGTCACGAAGGTTTGAATGTTATTAGCGAGACGACCATATATAAGTTATTCACAATTAAAACGAGGACGATTTGGATGATGTAAACGATTTCTAAACGATTTGGAAGATGTAAACGATTTCTAAACAATTTGGACGATACGATGTTAAACGATTTGGGTAAACGATAGCGAAACGATGTCACACAACGATGTTTTCGAAGTAACATACGAGTTTTATTAACGAGTTAATACGAGATGTTTTACAATTTGCTTTAGTAAAACAAAGGTTTTTGGGTTAAGAATCATGGCTACGAGGTTTCATAAACTATAACCCGCTTGTTTTGAGTTGGTTAATAAAGTTGCAATATTATACTCTTTTCAAAACAAGGTTTTTAATAAAGTATTGCAATATTTAAACTAGCCATGAATCCAATACTCCTATAAAACCTATGTACTCGCCAGCATTTCTTTGCTGACTGTATTTTCACATATGTTTCAGGAGTTGATGCTTGATGATGATTTGCTAGGATGCATGCGTCACGTAGGATCTGGACGAGGCCTTAATGACATAAAACAATATTAGTCGATATATAACTTGTTTGTTCTATTTTAAGACAATGATAATGTTTAATATTTAATAAAACGAAACACTTTTGTATCCATGGTTATGAAACGATAATTCTGTTGCAACACGCCCCGACGTTTTCCGCCGCGATTTGTTGTTTTACGCGGTCGGGGTGTGACAAAATTACACTAACCAGATTATGAAACGTAGAAGAGAATGCTGGATTCAAGGGAAGGTATGGCTTCGAAGAAAGTGGCAGTCGCCAATCGCCAAAGGGGTGCAAGATTTGTGCTTGGTTTTGTTATGGTTTCACATTCACAAACACAACTACATATATTATAATTGTGCACCTTTATTCCGAGAAGTTTGAGCCCAGAATAACCTTGGGCTTTGGTTTGAGCTTCGGCACATGCTGGGCCGAAAATTGGGATGAGATATACACGGTTTCTCATGAGGTGAACATATGATAAAAGCTAAAGATACTTAATCCCTTAATAATGTTCCGCTAATGGGGGTATGTATGAGCTCGACGTAACTAAACCGGACCCCCCTTTGGGCTTCGTTTACAGGTTTGGGATGACTTGGGCCGAGGACAGCCCAACAATTTCGAACATGGCGTGCGGTCACATATGCGACTGGGTTATAGTTCACACAAAACATTTAACAACTCACAATATACAACCCATAACCATCATGTACGACCAATTTAACCAATTATAATTCCATACACCAATTAATTATATATCGAACAACAACATAATTATAAGAATTCTGAACTTACTAAATTTCTATTGGACCGTAATGTATTGCAATTAATGGGCCGAGAACTAAAGGTTATTATCACATGCTATCTAATCTAAATTGTATTGGCCCAAGAGATTTTGTCAGGTCATGATTCGATCACATGGAATTTGCCAACAATATCAATTCACTTTTGATTTATCATTGGGCTCAAACATACAAGTTACAACACAAATAATTACGAAAACACGATTGTAAACGAGTAACGTGTCGAGGGAAGATCTTGAAAGCTCGGGTTGTCACATCATCCCCAACTTGAAAGAAATTTCGTCCCGAAATTTAGCACGTAGTTACTAAGGAAGCTAGTTAGGTTGCATGGTTTCCTGGTTTTCCTGGGGTGTCACATCATGCCCCCGTTGGTTTGGAATTTCATCCCGAAATTCCGCAGTAGCTTCAGCCTTAGTAATGGTTTCATTGTTCTCGAACGACTGAGGATATTTGTGTTTCATTTGGTCTTCTCGTTCCTAGGTAAACTCTGGGCCACGACGAGAGTTCCAACGAACTCGAACAAGAAGTATTCTGGTGCGTTGATGATCTTGACCTCCCGGTCAAAGGTTTCCACTGGTTCTTCGACAAATCACAACTGATCGTCGGTGGTGAGCTCCTTAAAAGGAACTGTGGGGGTTTCATCTGACATACACTTCTTCATATTTAACACATGGAATACGTTGTGAACTCTACTGAGTTCTTCGGTAGGTTCAGTTTGTAGGTCACCTTGCTTATTTTCTCGATGATTTCGAACGGTTTAACATATCGCGGTTTGAGTTTCGTCTCGTATACCAAAACGAAGTACACCTTCCCAAGGTGAGACTTTAGATAGTACTCGATCCCTAACTTGGAACTCGAGTGGTTTCTTGCGCTTAACAGCGTAGCTTTTCTGACGGTCATGAGACGCCGCCATTCGTTGTCCTCTTATCTTAACCACCGCCAATCCGTGATGTGGACACCTTTATTTCCTTACTGAAAGCTAGGGTTACGAGCACCTTGTTGTCGTTGTGTCTGCTGACCCCGATGTCGTTGCTTGAAACATGCCCTACGATTCTTCACCATCATAGTCAATCTTTTTGCATCCTGAACCGCGTTCTAAAGCGTTACTCACTGTGCTGGCAGTTACGCATACCACACTAAGGTCAATGATTACCATTTATGCCTCGATTGGTTCGTAGGTGTTGACTCCCATGAGTCGCTGACGGGGGTTAAGGATTCGATTGAAGCCAATTCGTTGTGCTTGTTGCCGGTAATCAGGGTCGTCAAAGTACTGAGGTCGATAATGTGCTACGCTCATCCTCCTGTCCGTCGTCATTGCAAGTGGTTCGGGTAATTCACGGTCTGTTACAAGAGTGTCGCAGAAGTGATCACACTTCGGGATCGGAGGCGTCAATACATGAGTTTCAGCAAATGAGGAGGAGTAAGAAAGGTATCGATCAATCATTCGATGTTGGGACATCCAACTCAGGGACGTTCGTATGAGCAACTAACATTCTACACGGTTTGCTGAGTTCAGATGGGTGTTCAGGCAACACTCGACAGCATCGAGTTTCGAAAGAATCCAACGATAAATGAGAAGTTCACGTTTGAGTTTGAGTAGGGGACAATTACTGCTATGGCCTCTATAGGTTCGTTTGTTTCACACTGATCAAATAACAGATCGGAACCCCTTCTTCACTTGTTAAGCCTCACTGGGACTCACATACACCCCACATTATTATTATGTGTGCACCCATAATAATATTGCGATTTGCATGCTCATCACAGCTCCTCTTAACTCATGTCAAATGGTTCCTCGAACTCGGGTAGCAAACATAGAGCATCACGAAGCGTAAGTCATGAAGGTTTAGGGAAATACCACCCTATTAGTCACATAACACATGCAAGTAATACATGATTTCATACTGTTGTGCTAAACGTGCAATCACATGCAATATCATATGTAAATGTTCACTAGTTATGCAGTACAATGAGTATACGGGAGACGAACCTTGCAATCTGGAGCTGAGTGTCATGGTCGTGTTCACATTTTCAGAACTGTTCGGTTATAGTCTGGTTTTACAAAAACGTTTTCCCATTTTTAAAACCAAGTTCACTATAACCAATGGCTCTGATACCAATCTGTCACACCCCCAAAATCCACATGCGGAGTACCACCGCTTGGAGGCGTGACTGACCAGGATCTTAGTCACCAATCACATTGAACTCACGAGTATATTTAAATAAAACCTTCATTTATTAACAATAGTGTTACAACGTTACAATATTTCACAGTTTACAGCGGAAGCATATTTAATTCGTTAAGTGTTTATTAACCACATGTAAAAACTCTTAGTCTTGTGTTGCGTTTCCATGTAACTCGACCCATGACCACTCCAGCTTCCCAGATAGCAAGTTCCAATGTTATACACCTAAAGGCCTGCAAGGCATGTAACAACGAGTCAACAACAAAGTTGAGCGAGTTCATAGTTGGTGTTAATTGTTAAGTTGTTTCAAAAACCAGGAATTCATTTGTGAGTAGTAAGTTAATCAGTTTACCCTGTTTCCCAAACATATCCATAGTTGGTGGGGGCTTCCCCATGTTAACCACTAGACCCGTTTACCATATCGACAACTGACTGAGGAAGTTGTGCCCTACGTCAATGTCTATCATCATTGACTAAGTGCCCAGATCCATTAGTACACGCACGTCCTACCAGCACGGTGTGAGGCTTGTCAACCCTAATAGCGCTATTAACTAATGACCCGCTCGCCATTGGCCCGGCGATTAAGTCGATATAAAAATGAGGGACTTCATGATAGAGTTTTGTATAGTAAGTTATATGTTGTCGTCCTTCCCAACCGAGGACGGAGGTACATATTCTGTTAGAGGTGAATATGTAGTTTTCGTTTTAGCTTCTTAACCCATTCCCATCCCACCAGGAATCCCATGCCTTATAATAGTGTGAACTCACCTTGGTTTGCTCGGATAGACTAAATGCTTGTTTAACAATTGATCAATCAAACCCTATCGTGGTTACCAAAGACAATTAGTTTCATGTACACATATTTCACGTATTCGTCATACACGTTTCATAAGTTGCATGCAAGCAAAACATACATCGTTATGCAAGTCGTAACTGGAAATCATTCAACAATCCATATTGTCATATAACAAGTATTTGGATCATATGCAAATTCACATTATCAGTTCATACAAACACATAACATTTATTCATAACAGTTCATCATCATCATGAAATCAAATAGTAAGCATTCATGTCCCATGCTAGCTTTTCGTCACAAGTTCACACTTCAAGAAAAGGAATACTTAACGGCGTTAACTTTGCTAAGTCAAATCCATTCATGCGGTCCAATCAATTAACTAACATCAATTTATGACAGTCCACTAAGGGCATCGGTCCACTATTGAAAATGTGGTCCAATTATAGATCCTTGTTGTCAGATGGTGCATTGGAAATCAATTACATTCACATGTTATTAAATGGTCAAAGTTTATTGATAATGATGATCACATGCACACTTGAATTACCATACTACTGTTCTGACGACATTATAAGCATATGCACATGTTTTGATTTTGATTTAGACTACAAAGACACACCCACATGGGCCGCCACTAACTACCTATATATTTATATATATATATATATATATATATCGGTTCATGAAGCAGCTTCACAACCCTAGTATCCCTAGTCATCGCTGACATATTCAACAAGTGTTAAATCGTTCATGTACATACCAGTTTATGCAACATTAGTCATCAATTAACTATCAACCAGGAACACTCAATTCGGATCATACAAAGATATCACATAGAGTTTGTATTCGACATCCATACACTCGTAATCATGCCGATTCTATCACACCTTAAATCACAGTTATTCATAACAATCAACTCTTTTACAATTAACATAACAATCTATTTTTTTTTAACAAATAACATAACAATCAACAAGTATATTTTCGGCCAAGTATATCAAGGAATCAATACTAGATAACCAAATTACACTAACCAGATTATGAAACGTAGAAGAGAATGCTGGATTCGAGGGAAGGTATGGCTTCGAAGAAAGTGGCAGTCGCCAATCGCCAAAGGGGTGCAAGATTTGTGCTAGGTTTTGTTATGGTTTCACATTCACAAACACAACTACGTATATTATAATTGTGCACCTTTATTCCGAGAAGTTTGAGCCCAGAATAACCTTGGGCTTTGGTTTGAGCTTCGGCACATGCTGGGCCGAAAATTGGGATGAGATATACACGGTTTCTCATGAGGTGAACATATGATAAAAGCTAAAGATACTTAATCCCTTAATAATGTGCCGCTAATGGGGGTATGTATGAGCTCGACGTAACTAAATCGGACCCCCCTTTGGGCTTCGTTTATAGGTTTGGGATGACTTGGGCCGAGGACAGCCCAACAATTCCGAACATGGCGTGCGGTCACATATGCGACTGGGTTATAGTTCACACAAAACATTTAACAACTCACAATATACAAACCATAACCATCATGTACGACCAATTTAACCAATTATAATTCCATACACCAATTAATTATATATCAAACAACAACGCAATTATAAGAATTCTGAACTTACTAAATTTCTATTGGACCGTAATGTATTGCAATTAATGGGCCGAGAACTAAAGGTTATTATCACATGCTATCTGATCTAAATTGTATTGGCCCAAGAGATTTTGTCAGGTCATGATTCGATCACATGGAATTTGCCAACAATATCAATTCACTTTTGATTTATCATTGGGCTCAAACATACAAGTTACAACACAAATAATTACAAAAACACGATTGTAAACGAGTAACGTGTTGAGGGAAGATCTTGAAAGCTCGGGTTATCACAGTCAGGAGGAACACAAGCAGCATCTATGACTTATTTTGGAACTCCTTCGAACGGAACAGCTTTACGCAAAGTTCTCGAAATGCGACTTCTGGCTTCGTGAAGTCCATTTCCTAGGCCACGTGGTAAACAAGGATGGGATTCACGTTGATCCATCCAAAGTAGACTCGATTAAGAACTGGCCTGCACCTCGTACACCAACAAAATTTCGCCAATTCTTGGGTTTGGCAGGTTACTACAGGAGATTCATAAAGGATTTTTCTAAGATTGCACAGCCTCTCACCTCACTAACGCAGAAAGGCGTTGTTTATCGCTGGGGAAATGCACAGGAATTAGTATTTCAGCATTTAAAGGATAGACTTTGTAGCGCACCTATCCTTTCATTGCCAGAGGGCACAGACGACTTTGTGGTTTACTGCGACGCATCAATCCAGGGTCTTGGTTGTGTATTGATGCAACGAGATAAAGTTATTGCGTATGCCTCACGCCAACTCAAAGTTCATGAAAGAAACTACACTACGCACGACATAGAGTTGGGAGCTGTTGTTTTTGCACTTAAGATATGGCGACATTACCTGTACGGTACCAAGTGCGCCATCTACACCGACCACAGGAGCCTCGAGCATATCTTCAAACAGAAGGAACTGAATATGCGACAATGACGATGGGTCGAACTACTGAATGACTACGAATGCTCGATTAGGTATCACCCGGGCAAGGCCAATGTTGTGGCTGACACCCTCAGTCGAAAGGACACCGCGCCTAAGCGCGTGCGAGCTTTGCAACTCACTATACATTCTAGTCTTCCTTCCCAAATACGAGACGCTCAGGTAGAAGCATTGAAACCGGAAAACGTCAGGGCTGAAGCCCTACGCAGCTCAAGGTAACGCTTAGAACGGAAGGAAGACGGTGCTTACTATGTAACGGGACGTATTTGGGTCCCACTCTATGGCAACTTACGAGAGCTTGTGATGGATGAAGCACACAAGTCTCGCTACTCGGTACACCCTGGTTCGGATAAGATGTACCACGATATCAAAACTACGTATTGGTGGCCTAGCATGAAGACCCACATAGCAACTTACGTCAGCAAGTGTTTGACTTGTGCGAGAGTCAAGACTGAATACCAGAAACCCTCAGGCCTACTCCAACAACCAGAGATACCACAATGGAAATGGGAGCAAATTTCCATGGATTTCGTTACTGGCCTGCCTAGATCTCAGCGTGGAAACGATACTATTTGGGTGATCGTGGATCGACTCACCAAGTCTGCACACTTCTTGGCTATCAAGGAGACGGATAAATTCTCCACTCTAGCAGAAGTATATCTCAAGGAAGTTGTCCCGAGGCACGGGGTGCCCACCTCTATTATCTCAGATCGTGATGCGCGTTTTACTTCAGAGCTGTGGCAAACAATGCACAAATCCTTTGGCTCACGATTAGACATGAGCACGGCGTATCACCCTCAGACGGACGGGCAGTCTGAGCGCACTATTCAAACCTTAGAAGACATGCTTCATGCATGTGTAATCGACTTTGGCAACAGCTGGGAAAAGCATCTGCCACTTGTGGAATTCTCGTACAATAACAGCTACCACACCAGCATTAGAGCTGCTCCGTTTGAGGCATTGTACGGGCGTAAATGCCGGTCACCTCTTTGTTGGGCAGAGGTGGGGGATAGTCAGATCACTGGTCCAGAACATGTGGTAGACACAACCGAACGAATTGCTCAAATACGACAACGCATGGCGGCAGCTCGTGACTGTCAGAAAGTCTACGCCGATAAGGGCAGGAAACCACTAGAGCTCCAGTTTGGGGAGCGGGTACTACTCAAAGTTTCACCCTGGAAGGGTGTGGTTCGTTTTGGTAAACGAGGCAAACTTAACCCACGATACGTCGGACCTTTTGAAATCATTGAGAAAATAGGCAAGGTGGCCTACAAACTGAACTTACCAGCAGAACTCAGTGCAGTTCACAACGTTTTCCACGTGTCGAATCTGAAGAAGTGTCTGTCAGATGAGACCCACATAGTTCCTCTGAAGGAACTCACTATCGACGAGCAGTTACGATTCGTCGAGGAACCAGTTGAAATCACGGACCGGGATGTTAAGGTCCTCAAGAACACTAGAATACCTCTCGTTCGAGTTCGTTGGAACTCACGTCGCGGCCCATACTATTTGGACTTGCACACTGTTACGGGCTTAGGTGTTTGGGCTGTACTGTTGGGCTTTGTTTGCTACATGATTCCTACCGTTAAACTAAGCACTGTTATTGAACTGCCATGCTAGACGTGTATGCCATGATCGTTACTTGTGTACAATACGTGTAAAACATACGTGCACTAAGTGAATATGAACCTGACTCGAATGGTATCTATGTTAGGACGTGGTTGACCACTTATAGCTCGACCGACTTTCTGTGTAACTGCCGAGCAAACCAATGTGAGTTCACACCTTCTTCAAAGCATGGGATTCCCAGGGTGGGGAATGGGGTTAAGGAACATGGATTCCTCGTCCTTTCTTGGGTAGGACAGTATTGGTTCAGGAATGTAATTCCTCGTCCTCATGGACAGATAACTCGTACTAGACCAAAACTCTATCACGAAGTCCCTCCTTTTTATATCGACTTAATCGCCGGGCCAATGGCGAGCGGGTCATTAGTTAGATAGCGCTATTTAGGTTTGACAAGCCTCACACCGTGCTGCAGAGGACGGGCGTGAACTAATGGATCTGGGCACGTCAATGATGATAGACATTGACAGTTCAGGGCACATAAACATGACTACAGTCAGCAGTCGATATGGTAACGAGTCTAGTGTATACATGGGGTAGTCCCCACGGCCGAAATGCCAGATAACTAACATGGGGTAGCCCCCACAGCTGTATTGCCAGAATAAATGGGTAAACAAGTCACGTTTTCCACTATGGGGTAACCCCCACGGCAGAATGCCAGTTAAAGGAAACTATTTTTGGAACAACTTAAAAACGAACACCCAACCGTGAACTCACTCAACTTGTTGTTGACCGTAGGTACTTAGCTGGAGCTTGCATGGAAGAGAGTCATTGTGGGACATGGACAGCTGTGTGCCATGTTAAACTTTGAAACAATTAAACTTATGATTTGGTTTTAAACATTATGCTTCCGCTTGCAACTAAAACTATGTTTTGTTTGGACACCAATTGTATTTGTTGGATCTTTATAATCACTTACATGCTTGTTCAATATGATTGGTGGCTGGATCCTGGTCAGTCACGCCTCCAAGCGGTAGTATTCTGCAGGTGGATTTTGGGGGTGTGACATTGATTATTTGGGTTCTCTATTTGATTTCGTGAAGAATTCTTGGATTAGGGTTTTGCTAGATAGGGTTTTGTCTGTGCAATCTGTGGGCTTCTGGTTTCTCTTGTTTTCTTTTTTTTTTTTGGGTAAAGGGTTACCTCGGTGAATTTTATTAATAATGAATAAAGAATCACACAAGTGTACCGGTGAAGCACACAAGAGCTAGACTTGGCATACCAAGACTAGCACAACCAAACGAGACAAAAACCAACTACCAAACCACATAGATAAAAAAACCGACCAAAAGATAAACAACCAGAAGCTGAAACGATGGCAACTAATAATAAAACTCAAAGCATATAAACTCTAGCCCGGATCGATGCTTAAAGTCTTCACTTGGAACTTCCATCTCTCTAACAGCAGCGGGTGCTGTGATCCTCTTCCCGCCTTGAACGTCATCAACTTTAGACGAACCGTATGAAGAACAATATTTGCAATCATAGTAGCATTTCGCTGATTAGTAGAGAAAAGCCTGTTGTTTCTTTCTTGCCATATGAAATAAGTAGAAGTTGCGACAACCAACTTACTAACAATACTCTCTGCTGAATTACTCGTAACGTGTTGAGAAAGGCAAGTGATAATGGAGTCCCAATTTGCATCAATAGAATCCATATAAGCCATATCTTTAACCAAGTCCCAAACTTGCAAAGCATAAGAGCACCGAAAAAATAAATGGTCACGAGAGTCTTTACCATGCTTACACAGCGGACAACACATAAGATTTAGATTAGATGCACTTCCCGCATCCCAAACTCCCATCCGATCCTGAGTTTTCAGCTTGTTCTTAATGACTAGCCACAAATGAAACGAGTGTCTAGGGATACACTGACTAAACCACACCAAATCTACCCAACCAACCTCCTCGCCATGCGAACGGATGTTCTCCCAAACCTCTCTAGCGCTGAAATCCGACAGGTTGCCTTGTCTATCCTTCCAAGTGAGCTTGTCAGGAACATTATGAACAAGAATCAGCGGCGTTAAGTTAATCAGGATCGGATAAAGGTCAAACCAAGCAACCGGCCACTTCCAACCATTCTGATGGTCAATAAGCTCCGACACAGAAGTTTGCATGCTAAACCCCACCCCATGTATACGTCTAGGGGTTATAAAGTCACGCAAAGGACTATTAGGACACCAATTGTCGTTCCAAGCGCTAGCCTTCCGGCCATCATGAATCAAGTACCAAATGAACAGTCGAATAGATGACAGAATAGACAAAATTTTCCTCCACCCCCAAGTCATATTACCACGAAAAGGAAGATCCCAAAAATTCTTTCCCTTAATCCTGTAAGAATGGATCCATTTAACCCAGAGAGAATCTCTTTTACTAAGAATGCTCCAAATATGATTAGTAAGAAGCGCTTTATTCGTATCATGAATTCGTCTAATACCCAAACCACCTTCCGATTTTGGAAGGCAAACATTTTTCCAGGCCACTTTAGGAGTAGCAATTTTAGCCGCACCACGACTCCATAGAAAGTTTCACATGCGCTTTTCAATGTCACCTACAATACGTGCCGGAAGCATAAAGACAGAGGCCCAGTAGATGTGCATGGCGGAGATGACCGAGGTAATTAATTGAAGCCTTCCCGCAAAAGAAAGAGACTTATTCATCCAATGATCAATTTTTTTTATCAACTCGGTCCACTAGAATTCTGCAATCCTTATACGTGAGTTTAGTCGAAAGCAACGGAACTCCCAAGTACTTAACAGGGAGCTCTCCCTCTTGAAACGGAAGAAGAGAGCAAATATCTTGCTTTATCAGAGGCGAAACATTACTAAAGAAGACCGTGCTTTTTGCTAGATTCGGGGTTAGACCCGATATCTTAGTGAACAAGTCCAAAGTATCCCTCATGACTCTAATGGAAACCATATCTGGGTTAACGAAAAGAAACAAGTCATCAGCAAAGGACACATTAATAATCTTCTGAAGCTTGCACTTATCATGATATCTGAAAGCAGGTTGTTCATCGGTTGCTTTATGCAGTAATAAAGAAAGAACCTCCATAACTAAGGTGAACAAATAAGGGGAAATAGGATCTCCCTGTCTAAGACCCCTCTTACCCTTGAAAAAACCACAAAGGTTCCCATTAATGCTAAGAGAAAAAGACACAGTAGAAACGCACGTCATAATCTAACCAACCATTTTGTGAGGAAATCCGAACCTGGTAAGGATAGACTTAAGAAACGCCCAGCTAACTGTGTCATACGCTTTCTGAATGTCGATTTTGAAGGCACATCTCGGCTTTCCCCCATTTAAATGATAATTATGCATAAGCTCCTGCGTAAGAAGGATCTTATCTGAGATCTTCCGACCAGGAATAAAAGCCGATTGGCTGATGTCAACCAAGCTACCCAAACTGCCCTTAATTCTATCCGACAAAATTTTGCTAATGCATTTAAGAATGACATTGCAACAAGAGATCGGCCTATACTCCAAAACCGAAGTGGGAGTGGAAACTTTGGGAACCAGAGCAATTAATGTATGATTAACTTGCTGAAGCAGTTTTCCATTCTCAAAAAATTGGAGGATTGCAACCGAAACTTCTTCACCAACTATATCCCAAGCTTTCTTGAAAAATACCGAAGTATAGCCATCAGGACCCGGGGCCTTGTTATCGGCAATACTGAACATTGCTGCCTTGACTTCCTCACGCGTAACTGGCCGGATCATGTGATCAGCTGCTATCGGACTTACGGTATTCAAGAAGAGATCGTCCATGTTTAAATCCTCTACATTAGACTCGATACCCAAAAAGTTCACGTAATGATCAACTAATGCTTGTTCGACATCCACTCTTTCATACTAAATTCCATTAGCATCTTTAATCAAGTGGATTTTATTCCTGGCATTCCTATTCTTAACAAAGTTATGAAAATAGGAAGTATTACCATCTCCCGCACTTAACCAATCAAGCTTTGCCTTTTGCTTTAAGAAGGATTCCTCATCATAAGCAGCGCAATGAAACTTCTTTATAAGATCAGTTTCCTTAACCCGAAGTGAAGCATCAAAAGAGTTCAGGTCTATCTGACGATGAATCTCATCCAGTTGCAATCTAAGATCATTGACTTTAACATGTAGATTACCTTGATCCTGTAGAAGCTTCCTAAGCGGAGATTTCAGATTCCGAAGTTTTTTAACGACAGAAAGCATCAGAATACCCTCAATACTTCTACTCCATTCAGTCACGACACATTCCTTAAACTCATCTTTATTGGCTAAAAAATTTGCAAATTTAAAAGGTTTCGGCTTAGGCCGAAAGACTTGAGTTGTTTTAAGAATGCATGGCGTGTGATCCGACACCCTGTAAGGGTGATAGAGCACATGAGTATTAGGAAAGACGTCCAAGAAACTAACATTACCCATAACCCGGTCAATTTTCTTAAGAATACAAATCCCATCTCTTGGCTTTTGATTCCAAGTGAAGTGAAGCCCATGCCCTGGAATATCAAGAAGCTCGTTATGTTGTACACATTCAAAGAAATCCCTCATACTTATTGACGGAGTAGAAGAGCCATGTAGAACATCATCCATATATAGGGCCGAGTTGAAATCACCCATGACAATCCACGGCTGGTTACTAACAACCAACTTATGTTTGTTCAGGTCATGCCATAACTCCCTTCGTTCCTGATAAGTATTCTTTGCATAGACGAAAGAGACAAACAAACGAGTATCATCATTTTTAGGCTTGATACGGACATGCACGACCTGATCCGTTTGGGCTAAGATGTCACACCCCGACCACGTAGAACATACAAAACGTGGCGGAAATGTCGGGGAGTGTTGTAACAGAATTAATTGTTTCAAATCCATGGCAATTGAAGTTTCGTTTTATTGATTAGAAGTGTTACAATGTCTTAACAAACAAGGAAATACAACATAATTAACTAGTCTTGCATCTTTTATTGTCACTAAAGCCCAAGTCTGCCTATGTGTATCTTGATCATCTTATGCAACAGCTCCTGAAAAACACATGTGAAAATAGGTACGTCAACATAAAAATGCCTGTGAGATACATAGGTTTTGTGAAAATAGGTTTCATGACTATGTTTGAGAAAATGTTTAGTCAGGAACCTTGTAATTTGCTTTGTCTTGTAAATCATTTGAAAAACGATAAGATCAGATGATATGTATAAATAAGTGAATAATGTATGGTTAAATGAATAACCATGAAAAATGTGTTTGTATAAGATAAGTTGTTTGTAAATCAATGTCTTGTGAAAAGTATGTTATTTGTATAAAATGTTATATATCTCAAACTGAAATGATTCAAATAACGCTACGATATGTAATACCATACAAACACTTATATATAGGAAGTACCAGCGGCGTATCCACCATGCTTGTATCATATTACACACGCTTCGTTACTTAATCACTTACTCAAACCAAACTACTAAAGTAAATTGTTCATGTCTAATGTAAATCATGTAATATGTATCAAAAATGTAATCATGTGATGAATAACAAATGTACTAAGTATGCAACAATAGACATACGTAGCATGTGACCTGTACTAAGTATGCAACAATAGACATACGTAGCATGTGACCTGTACTAAGTATGCAACAATAGACATACGTAGCATATAACCTGTACTAAGTATGCAACAATAGACATACGTAGCATGTAACGTGTACTAAGTATGCAACAATAGACATACGTAGCATGTAACCTGTACTAAGTATGCAACAATAGACATACGTAGCATGAAATGTAATGTAAAACGATGTACTAAGTAATGCACACAATGGGCACACCTAGCATGAAATGTAATGAAAACATGTACTATAATGTACTACTGAACATAGAAGGTATATGATGTGAAAACATGGAAAGCATGAAAGTAACAAGTAGGCACATGTGTTCCACCCCAAAACAGTTTGGAAAACAGTAAAAGAGGGGTCTATGTACTCACTTGAGATTGCTTAGTAGTCCTTGAGTAACAACCAAACAATGCTAGAGATCACGGATATCAAACGGCACCTAATATAGGTAACTATGTTAATAAACCGGACCTAAATCGGAAGATCTGATAGAATGAGGGTTCGTAAACCAAACGAGTATAGAGACTCGTGTCATATGGTTTAACAAAGCCTACATACTAAATGAAACCTTAATCTAATTGCTTACGACCCATTACGACCCGTTTAGGTAGCTTATGCTACTTTAACGCGTCGTTCGCGTGAAACGCGTTCGGACCGCCTAACTAGCCCTATGACAAGTGTTATATGCCTAAACATGTTACATAATCAGTTATGTGACAAAAGTTTAGGTTACATATGCTTAATTACCAATTATACATGAAAAGGGTATTCTGGTAATTTACCTAAGGCATATAAACTACCTATCATACAACTACTTAAACGTAGTGACCATAAGGTATAACCTCGGAAGGTTATTCCCTACCTACTATGGTCACCTAATGTGTTTGGTCGGATCCTAATGATCGACCAAATGGGTCGGGTTCGAGGTATAAGCGATTTATTAGATCGCTTACCCTACGACCCTAGACAACGTGGTAATCAGTAGGCATAGTCCCAAGGGACTATAACCAACGTGATTACACTCACGTTGCGAAGTTCAAACGAACTTCGCATTGACCATAACTGGTCAATGTAGAAAGTCAAACAAAGTTTGACTTTCAGAATCGAAAGACTCGAAAAGCAATAAAAGAACGAAAGAATACTTACGAAGGGTCCCCGAATGCTAATTTCGATTCAAAAATCTAAGGTATGAAACAATAGTTTCAACTTAGAGTTTCTCAAATCAAAATTCTAGTGATTTAAGCAATGGGGGGTATGGGGTATTTATAGTTTTCGGTCCACCGTTAAGATCGTTTCATGGAAACCGTGCTTTAATCGCAACCGTACAAGTGTCGGAACCTTATGGTGGCTAAAAGTTGATCCTTATCAGCTGACTAGACAAATGAGAATGTGTGGTGGTGGATCAAACAGCTGCAATCTGCTGTTAGAAACATTTAACCTGGTCAGAAGGAATGACGCGGGCCGCGTGAGGATGTTAAGATCCTGAGGCGGGCCGCCTAGGAGTCACAGATCAGAACATAGTTTCAGAATTGACAGTTTCAGTCCCTGCACGTGTTTAAGCCCATTTCCGGCACTTCTAAGGCCCGTAAAGCCAACTTTAAGGCCCCAAAATGATGGCTAAACATTGTGGACATGAAACATGTTCAAAAATATGCCGGGTGTTGGTTCGTTTGGGCGTACGAACGCGATGTTCGCTTAATTACGACGGAATGCGCATAAG
>JARYGA010048053.1:0-46742 GCA_030545235.1 Helianthus tuberosus
TTCTTCCAATTCTGCAGGCATCGCACTTTTCGCTAAACTTCTCATGATGGTAATTTCACCAATTTATTTGTTAATCGTATTGTTTAATTCATACAGTAGCTACAATATATGGATGATTGTATTTTCAAATCGTTAGACTAGTGAGTAGTCAATTTTGATTGAATTATATTGATGGTTTTATTGTTTAAGGAGAGAGGTATAAATGTATAATTGAAAGGATGATTAAATTTACACAAGTTTTCCTTAGGTAGAAGATCATAGCTATAGCACATTTCAAAATCAGCAAACAAGTTTATACTGGTGTCCAGAAAGAAACCACAATATATATAGTTTGAAGAGATATTTATTATTAACCGGAGGAATTTTCAGGTGAAGGCGGTGCCGAAACCTTAAATACTCCGGCGTCTGAACCAACATCGAAAGTCACCGGTGCCGGTGAACCGAATCCGCCGGAAAACTCTGTAACCGATACCAAACCACCAGCTAATGGCGAACACCGAGAGAAACGAAAGCGAACAGAGGCTTGTGGAGGCTAGTGATGGCGGGGGGAGGCTTGTGGTGGCTGATGGTGGCGGGGGGGGGGCTAAACAATATAGATCTGCAACAGTATCACTGGAATCAGCCTAATCGAGCCTAATCGACTGAATCTTTAGTTGATAGTGGTGAGGTGGGTGGCGGTGTGGGTAGTGAGAAAGAGAGAGTCTGGAGATGCAAGAGAATTAGGGTTCAGTATTTGCTGATAATTCATTTGGTGAAGATGAAGACAATTTTCTGCTTTTATACGGTCAAACATCCTATTTATTTTTATTATTTTATTTAATAATGAGTTATAATAAAATTATAAAGACCAATTTACCCTTGAGGAAAAGGACAAAAATCATAATTTAATTTGAGGAATATCATCTGATTTCACTTTTGGACCAAAATGGCAACAAAATTGAAACCATAGGAACCCAGATACAAAAAGTTTGAGATTTGGACTAAAGTGGCAAAAATAACCAAACCTCAGGGACCAAAATGGCAGTTTACTCAAAACAAAAAAACAAAATGAATCATACGAAAGACGAAACAGCCAGTTAAGATGATTCAAAAAAGAAGAAAGAGACTGGTGACGGTGAAGATTTGGAAGTTCAATTGTTTATATATATATATATATATATATATATATAATTTTCTTTTTCAGTTGATTGTTATATAATAACAACGCCATATGTAATAAAAACGCCACACAGCCAAATGCTTGTCAAAACACCAACATCCCATAAAACGCCCCAAAAACTACCAAATCATAATAAAATTACTTTGGACAAGTATTATAAAAACCAAACTTGAAAATGTAACTAGAAACAGTAACTACAAAACAGTAAAACTGAAGAGACAGAAAATTTATTATATTAGAATCTAAAACGCCAAACTTGAAAGATGGGGCGTGTTACAGACTTCAGAGATAAAAGCTTATCAAAAACAATAATTACAAACAGTAACTGAAACGACGAATACTTTATTATAATAATGCACCGCCTAACCTACGCACCAAAAAGACAACCTTATAAAATGATACGTCTCAGAAACTTCCATTTGATCAAACCAAAAAAACAAACGCCAATACTACTAAATACCAATCACTGTAAAACGCAAAAAATTTAAAAAAATCAAAATATGGCTAATATGCTTTCTTGGATATTCAATATTGTTCTTCATGAAGTTTCACTGAATGGACTGTTAGGTGAGGGGGGTAACTCAGTAAGATTTTGCTGCATGAGATGGACAAAATCTTCAAGAAAAAGATACTAAGGACAGTCATATGTCATTTTATGTTCTTTGTTCTTGAAGAAGGCTTGGATGAGGAGAAGAGATCAATGATACTGAAGAGTGGGATGATTATATAGATGAAGGTCAAGTTGAAGAACAAAGCGAAAAACCCATCCACTCGTCATAGATCTATGTCCCCAAACATCCACAAAAAGCCAATTCAACAGACGAGCAGGCAATTATAATCAAACTGATGGGTTTGTTAAGTTTTACATAAAACGCCATATATTTGGTGACAGCTCTTGTAGTATTAAAGAAGAGAGAGACTGATGACAGTGAAGATTGTGAAGAGAGATCCGATTAGGATTTTTAATTTATTTTTTCGCTTCTATTTTCTTTCCCTGTGGTTGTAATATAATTGTAAAACGCCAATATACCACAAACGCCAAAATGTATACAAAAAATAATAGAACAATGGGCCATCTTGTCTAAAACGCCTTGAAAACGCCATTCAGAGAGATTTGAAAAAACATCATAAATGCCATAAATGCCAAAATGTTAATACAATGAAACCATTAAAACGTCGTATAATTATTGAATTTGGTTAACACCAAAAATCCTAAACCCCAAAAATAAATCAAATATTGTGAAAAGCGGAAATGGAAAAGCGGAAGATAAAATGACAAAAAAAGCCCATACGCCCTAATTATATCGTGCGCCACGTGTTGGGCAAGGATGCGTTCTCACCGTTCTCACACTTTTGATCGTTTTCTTCTGATCCCGTTCTATGTATTATATCTATTATATATAATAAATGTGTTAAATTTTGCTGATGTGTCAAGCAATGAGGGCATCAAAAATTTGGTTTTGGCTCCAAAATTTCGGGTCTTATTTTTTTCTTCATATGGGCAGACACGGGATCCGGATATTGACCCGGGTATATATTGTTTCTAAACTCACGACGGCTTCTTCCTCACTACACAAACCCTAATTTCATTTTCAATTAGCTTCCTCTCCACCGTTTCTTCTCTACCTCTCTATTACGTTAGTGAATCAGTGGTAATGGTACACATAATTGTTGATCGCTTTAATGACTGAACCCTAAATCTCCTAAGATCGATTGTTGTGTATCTTCCTGTATTCACATCTTTTGTTCATAGTTTTCGATCAACGAAACGGGTAATTACTTATTCTAATTTGCTCCTATCAATTCTATGGATGTTTTTGTTTGCACTAAATCTCTTCTATATGATTGAATCCTAAATCTCCTAAGATCGATTCGTTTTCAACTCGATTTAACCCAGACATATCTCCAAATACATGAAGGCGATTGTGAAAGTTAGTTTATTTTTATCAGGTACAACGATCTGTAGTTATATGAAATTCATGTTTCCGGTTCGCATTAACTGTTACGTAGTGTTTGATTCAGTTTGTTGAATTTAGGTCTATATACGTGAAGGTCAGTGTGATTGTGAAATCTAGGGTTTTGTGTTTAGGTCTATATACATCTCCTTCGATTGGTGGCTAGAGACGCTTTGCAGATAGATGATTTATTCATTGTTTTAGCATCTACTCAATGTACATGATTTGTTAATGTTTTAGGGCTGTTTTGATTTTGGGATGAATTCTGTGAAAGCTTACTTGCATTCTCCGTTATGGTATGCTTGTACTGATGGTTGGTGCAAATACACCTTCCCTCAA
Organism: Helianthus tuberosus; assembly: GCA_030545235.1. NCBI lineage: Eukaryota > Viridiplantae > Streptophyta > Magnoliopsida > Asterales > Asteraceae > Helianthus > Helianthus tuberosus. The sequence goes on from JARYGA010048053.1 coordinate 3,454, forward strand.
GGCCATGTTGAACATGCTTCTTTTGTTAATCTGAATTTTGGGTTTTGAGTTTATTATTGTTTGTAAAACTCATGGTGGATTTACAAGTATGATCCTTAATTAAAAAGTCCCAAATCTGTAGTCCACTCGATCTGCTTTTAGTACCTGATATTAGCTTCTGAAAGTTTAATTGGTAGAGGGATAAAAGAGTAAATGATAATGTTAATCTAATTTTATTATTTTACTTCTTGAATCAGTAAATAAGCAGAGTTGTTAAACACTAACATAATTGTTTGTCTAATATTCTAATAATTGTGTTTTGTATAATATTTTTCGCTTCAACTGTTTTCATGAATGATTTTTTTGGTACTAGGGGTTGTTGACATGTTTTTATGTTTTTTTTCGCTTCAATCGTTATTTTTTTTTGCTGCAGAATGCTATAGTTTTTTAAGGTTTTTATGTTGAAAAATATGCAGTTATACACTTTTTAAATGAGAATCATCACTATGCAGATGCTAGATCTCTTAACGGAGCAGCTTTAGGGGAGAATAATGGGTTCCAAACTAGAAATCCGACATCAAATAGTGGTAATAATATCTATAATGCCCCTGATTAAGTCGAGGCTGAATGGATTGGACAGTATGAGCCTGGTGTCTATATAACACTTGTGGCTTTACCTGATGGAACCAAAGATCTCAAATGAGTTCGCTTCAGGTATTATTATTATAATAATTATTATTTTTGTTTTGGGAAATGATCTGAGGTTTTATGCATTAAAATACCACTCAAGATTGTTTTGAGAGTATGTTGGGGAACGTTGGTTCAAATCAAATTTCATGGGTAGTTGGTGTTTTTTAATGCATTGTGATGTAGTGTACATATGTTTTTTGGTTATTCATATGATTATATTTTCGATGACTATAGAATATGTTCTGGTAATGTAAAATGTTTTCAAGATGTGGCTAAATGACTGGGTCACTCGGGTTGACCTGACCGTTTCTGTGCATAGTTTCGAGGTTTTTATATATATAATTAATCCACTAAATAAGGTTATAGAATGCATGGTGTTTAAAATCCAAAATAAGGTTTTGTGCATACCTTTTTCAATGCATGCTTCTTTAAAAAAATCCATTTAATGACATTGCCTTATTGTTATTGATTATTCTGTCACTTCACATGGACCGGCTTCTACTGAAGTCATCACAAGTGCAACTGGAAATTATAATGGCAATGAGAATGTGCAGAGGTGTGATTTTAGAGCAATATGTTAGAGCAACTCATGTGTGATAGGACTACAACATATGCCACTTTAAAGAGGGTATACTTGACTAGGGGTGTTCTTCATGTTTTTTATCGGGTTTATCGGGTCGGGTTTTCAAAGGTGGAAATATTACTTTTTGAGACTCCAAAGCTCAAGATACAACAAAGAAGCTTGAAGTTCCGGAAACAAGATCATACACAAAGGTACATTTATGATTTATTGAGTCATATTATTTAAACCTTTACCTTATTGTTCAACTATTTTCATACGTTTGTCAAAATAATTTACAATATGAAACTCGAGCTCGTGCTCGGCTCGGTTTGAGCCTACTTATTCGAGCTCGAGCTTGGCTCGAGCTACTTTTTAGAACAACCTCAAATGAGCTAAAAGCTCGACTTGAGCTCGCTTCAATATCGCTTAAACGAGCCAAAGCTGGCTCGAGTTCGGCTCACTAATGTTATCATCATCATTATTACATTTTAGCTAAAAGAATCTGGAACCAATAGTGTTTTTGAAGTTGTCTATAATAATATTTAGCTTGGGGCGACAAATGGCCAGGAAGAATATTGGGTAAAAATGCAATTTTTTTGTATGGATAGAAATAGGCTTTTTATTCTGCTTTGTGATCTTTATGAATAAATAATATGTTTAAATGATTGCAAAAACTATGTAATTACAATAACGATCATAACTTCTTTTAGGTGTTTAGGTTTTTTTTGCTTATTCGTGGAAAAAGTGATAAGGTTGCCTTATATTGACAGCTAAGGGGTTTCAATAAAATTAAATAAAATATTAATGTGTGTTTTTCTTGAAAGGTTTGGATAAAAAAAGTTACATATGGATGATGACAGATTCAAGAATTGTCAAAGAATATGTAAAACATATTATCATCTTCTACTTCAGGATATCATATTATCATCTTCTACATCTACTTTAGAATTTTAGAACTTTATATTTATGTTTATGTTTTCTATTTGGTAATATGAATAATGGATTTTAGTTAGTTGAATTTAGTAATTTTTGTTTTAATTTGTGTATACAGAACCGGACTCAATGGTACACCGTACCGGATCGTACCGAAATGAACCTACCCCCTCCGTACCGAAGTCGTCGCATCTAGCGAATCGCGTACCTGAACCGGAGCGAACCGCGAATTAGGTGAGTATGGTTATTCGTTTATAGAATGCTCATGGTTTATTCATGTTAGTTTTTAATTGTTTTGTAGATCTAAGAGTTGGATGTGGATGTGGATGTGGATGTGCATGCGAAACCAACTGAGAAACCATCAGAATCAAGTCCCATGACAACACGTGACTCTTGAATCTTTTTACTGTTCTTTGAAACCGTCAAATGTTGCTGTAAGAGGTAAAAGCCAATTCATGTATGTGGTATATTGTTTTAAATCATACATTCAGAGCGTTTGATGTGAAACTATTGTGTATGCGAGAAGTGTTATTATTTGCGGTTTTTTCTCAAAATGCTCTACTTAACTTTGATCAAAGAACTTAAAATAATAAAATTGTTTAAATGGAATGGTACTTAAAATAATATGTGTGTATTATATTCTTACAACTGAGTTAGAGTGAGTAGGACAAGCGAGTATTAGAATTATAAACTTAATTATTATTGTATATTTGTATTTATTAGGATGTTTTAGTTTATTACGTAACTAATTATCGAACCGAGATGACAAATTGGTGGCACCGTTTCATATAACGGTTATTCCCGCTAATTCCTACAACCGTCATCCTCATATGTATATATATGTATTAACCGACAAACTGATTTCGGTACCAAGAAGATATTCAATAATATATTCCAATTCGTTTTGTATACTCTCTGTACAAACACACACACAAACACGAATACGATGACGATGATGATAACGGCTTCCGCCAACAGCGAGTTCATTTCAATTACACTGATTGATTGAATTTAAAAGGTTGTTAATTTTTATGTATGACTGGTTGAATACAAGTGATGTTAATGTTATTGCAACCATAAAAGGTCAAGAAGGTTTCAGCATGAACATTGCCTTTTTTTCCCTATCATCAGTTAGCCCACCAATACCATGATATATAGTTTTGACCTCCATTTGCTTCAAATATTTAAGCTCATGCTCCAGTATTAATTATGATGATGTCAAATGTTTGCATCAATCTTATTATTGTGATAATACAACTTTATTAGTTACAAAATTCCATTTTATGCTACATTAATCAATCAATAAGTTTTTGGTATTTTCTTACAGGTTATAGCATCAATTGCCTATTTGATGGAGTTTCAAAGCAATTATGGTCTACATTTTACCATTGTTGCGAGTACCTTTTTCTGGATTGGAAGGTTTATTATTTTGTTGAATTTCATTGTGTTTTGATGAACTATATTTTTTTAATTGTAAGTGTTAACTTTTTGTTAACAGTGAGTTACAAAATTGGTTGCCAAATGTTTCAACAGTCAAAATTGTTCTCTCAGGTAAAGATGTTGGCACTTCTTTGAATATTAGTACTGGAGCTTGAAATATTTTTTCAAGAACACCCAAAACAAAGATGCTTGAAATATTTAAACTCTAATTATAGCAAACACATTGATATGTCAATACATTTTTACCATTTTAAGTATGTATTAATCATAAATAATAAGAATATTAGAGATTTACAAGTTTTGGCATTGCCATGTAATGTTTGAAGTTTTAATATTTTTTATGAGATTTTACCAAAGAAAACAAAGTACATTTTTAGAAGTTTAGGTAGTTTGTCCTTCGTTTTTTTTGGTTGCTATTTAATTAGTTTCTTCTCACGGTTTGATATACGAAGACTGTTATTTGTTTTGCCAGTTTGAAGTGCGGGTTGTTTAGCGGAGATCATTCTGAGTCAACATCCACTCGGTATACTATCGATCTTATATGCTAAGGTAAATTTTTTAATCTCACAAAAAACGTGTCTTTGTTAATGAACAGTTTATAACATAAACTGTTTTGTTACGTTTATTAAGTGAACACATGACATTAAGATAGACTGTTAATCCATTATCTTTATAAGGTGCATTGTTTGTAACATATAAGGTTTAGGGTTGTATTTCCTTTAGTTCATTATTGTCACACCCCGACCACGTAGAACATACAAAACGTGGCGGAAATGTCGGGGAGTGTTGTAACAGAATTAATCGTTTCAAATCCATGGCAATTAAAGTTTCGTTTTATTAATCAATTATGAGAGTTTACATTGTTTAAACAAGAAACAAAGGGTACATAACATAAGTTAACTAGTTATTGTCTCGTTTTAAGTCGCTAAGGCACGAGTCCATCCTAAATGTAGCATGTATCAACAATCGTTGCAAAGCAGTACCTGAAACATGTGTAAAAACGAGGTCAGCAAAGAAATGCTGGCGAATACATTGGTTTTGTAGGAGTGTCGAAATCATGGCTAGTTTAGACGTTGCAATACTTTATTTAAAAAAACCTTGTTTTGAAAAGAGTATAATATTTCAACTTAATTAACCAACTCAAATCAAGCGGGTTATAATTTGTAAACCTTGTAGCCATGACTCTTAACCCAAAAACATTTGTTTTAGTAAATTATTTGAAAAGCAATGATAAGTTCTGATGATATGTATAAATAAGAGAATAATGCATGATTAAATGAATAACCATGTAAAATGAGTTTGTATAAGATATGTTGTTTGTAAAACAATGTCTTGTGAAAAGTATGTTATTTGTATAAATGTTATATATTTCAAACTGAAATGATTCAAATAACGTTACAGTATGTAATACCATACAAGCACTTATATATAGGAAGTACCAGCGGCGTATCCACCATGCTTGTATCATATTACACACGCATCGTTACTTAATCATTTAATCAAACTAAACCAAATCGATAGATAGATAGATAGATAGTACATTAAATATACCTTCGTTGTTCAAAAGAATAGATTTAGATAGTATAGTACAAGTATACTTTGGATTTATAGATAACATATCAAAATATGCTTTGGATGTGATAAATAACATATTAAACTATGTTTTTGTTTAGTAAATAACATATCAAAATATGCTTTGGATGTGATAAATAACATATTAAACTATGTTTTTGTTTAGTAGATAACATATCAAAATATGCTTTGGATGTGATTAACAAAATATATGTTGGTTTGTACAATACCACACATGAGAGTATATCAAAATATACTTTAATAGTGTGATTTTAGAATTCAATCAGACCTGGTGCATCAAGATACACCTTTGAGACTATAGAAATACCACAAAGGCAATTCCTATTTGGATGGAGCAACAAATTGGTTTCAGACATTCCATGCCAACAGGAATGGGGTGTCAAATCCTATAGCGCTATATCATACTAACAATCGGTCTGGTGAACATAAAATAAGTACAATTCAACATTTTATTTTATGTTCTTTGAGAAGTCAATGCTTAAATCATAGATAGTCATTCAATTTGTCAATAGATAAGTAATAACATGTATAATCAATTATACTTTTGGAAAACATGAAAGTAACAGATAGGTACACATGCTTCACCCCAAAACAGTTTAGAAAACAGTAAAATAGGGGAATAATGTACTCGCCTGAGATTGCTCAGATGTCTAAAGATAATCACCAAGTAATGCTAGAGATCTCGGAATATCAAACGGCACCTAATATAGGTAACTACATTAATAAACCGGACCTAAATCGGAGGATCGGATAGAATGAGGGTTTGTAAACCAAACGAGTGTAGAAACTCGTGTCATTTGGTTTAACAAAGCCTACATACTAAATGAAACCTAACATAATTGTTTTCGACCCATTACGACCCGTTTAGGTAGCTTATGCTACTTTAACGCGTCGTTCGCGTGAAACGCGTTCGGACCGTCTAACTAGCCCTATGACAAGTGTTATATGCCTAAACATGTTACATAATCAGTTATGTGACAAAAGTTTAGGTTACATATGCTTAATTACCAATTATACATGAAAAGGGTATTCTGGTAATTTACCTAAGGCATATAAACTACCTATCATACAACTACTTAAACGATGTGACCATAGGGTATAACCTCGGAAGGTTATGCCCTATACTAGGGTCACCTAATGTATTTGGTCGGATCCTAATGATCGACCAAACTGGGTCGGGTTCGAAGGTATAGGCGATTTATTAGATCGCCTACCCTACGACCCTAGACAACGTGGTAATCAGTGGGCATAGTCCCAAGGGACTATAACCAACGTGATTACACTCACGTTGCGAAGTTCAAACGAACTTCGCATTGACCATTACTGGTCAACGCTGAAAGTCAAACAAAGTTTGACTTTCTGACTCGAAAAGCAGTAAAATAAGGAAAAGAACGAAAGAATACTTACGAAGGGTCCCCGAATGCTAATCCCGATCCAAGAACTCAGGTATGAAACAATGGTTTCAACTTAGAGCTCTCAAATCAGAATTCTAGTGCAAAATGAGGTTGTGTGGGTTGGGTATTTATAGGAATACCCGAACCGTTAGGATCGTTTCATAGAAAACGTGCCATGATCCAACCCGTACACTTGTCGGAACCTTATGGTGGCTGAAATTAGGTTCTTATCCGCTGACTAGACGATTGAGAATGTGTGGTTGAGAATCGAACAGCTGGGACCCGCTTGTTAAAACATTGAATCTGATCCAGATCATGCAGTTGCGTAGCGCGACTGGTAAGGCTTTAGGCGTCGTGCTACGCCACTGATCCTCTGATTCAGAAATGTTTCTAAATTGGCAGAAATGGTCCCTGTTGTGTTTTAGGCCTTTTTCGATGCGTTTGAACCCCGTTAACCTCATTTTAAGGCTCTAAAATGAAGTTAAAGTATAGGGAACTCAAAACATGCTCAAAAAATATGCCGGAGGTTGGTTCGTTTGGCCGTACGAACGCGATGTTCGCTTAATTACGACGGAATGCGCATAAGCGCGAAAAACGAACCAAATGACGCGACGAATGGATTTTTCTTAAGGCAAACACTAAAATATAATATAGTCATGCTTACATAAATTTTTGGATGTCCGGATGTATTCAGAACGTAAGTTACGCGTAAAAATGCAAACTTGTGCACTTTTTGACACTTTTAGTCCCTGAATGACCCAAAAGTTTATTTTAGCACACCGAACCCCTCAAAGCCTATTCCTAAGCTATATAAAGGATATTTAAGGTGTGTTTAACTTATGGTCATGTTCCGGAATGTCTGTTACAGTTCAAATTGACATACTTTCGCAGTTTGTCAAGTTTAGTCCCTGTAAGCGAATTAACTTGTTTTTGCCATACCAAAAGCCTTCAAAACTTATTTCTAAGTTATGTAAAGGTTATTTAAGGTATGTTAAGCCTATGTCACTATTCTGGAGTGTTCGTTGCATTAGACTGGTTATATTTACGCATCGGTGCGCGTATAACCCTCCAGAAAGCGATTTAGAGTTTGAAATTGAACAAGAATTGATATGTGCTAATGATACACATATTTTTACAAATCCCAAGTATGAAATATAATATTTCATTGGTTCGGTATTTGTTTGATGGCCGTGGAGGCACAGGTGTTACAGTCTCCCCTACTTTAGGAAATTTCGTCCCGAAATTTAATTCTAGAGGAAACTTATGAATACAGCTGTGACGGTTTCGCCTTTTAATAGATCCATTGAACCCTTAAGTAATACTCTGGGTCATGTTAGGATTCTTAGCGAATTTGTTAACCCTCAAAGTGAATTCCTTGTAGCAGTAAAACATGGAATTTTTGAACTACGGACAGAAGAACGTTTCTTATGAAGACTTATCATTTGAAACTGTGTGTGTGATTGAGATCAGAATTGGGAAGTGTGAGAATAAATGACATCGGTCAAAGTCCGAGACTTCTCCCGTATCATTATTCTTGTCACTTTAGGTCTTAACACATGACAAAACTTCTTGTGGTTTCTGTGCACTGACTTCCATAATTATGTAGGCCTCCATAATTACGTAATCCCTTGCACAGTCCGCACAGTTCATTTCATAATGTGTAGTGGAAAAATCAACTGAATAAACATGAAACGACTTGTCTAGACCACCAAAGGATCTTTTCAACTAGATCAGCGAACGATCTTTTTAACTAGATCAACGCATGATCTTCTTAACTAGACCGTCGTGCGATCTTCTTGAATAGATCACTTAAGGGATCTTTTTAATTATATCATCATATGATATTTCAAATCAGATTTTCAAAAATCAATCTGTTTAACCAGACCACTCAAGGGTCCAATTATAGAATAGTACTTTAAAACCCAAGGGACTTGACTACAACGTAGAAGTCCATTAAGGATTTAAGATAGTAACTTTGGATATCCTATTATGAATCTCTCATATGAAATATAAAAGACTCTACGAGGATTTGGATGGATCACATACAACCACAAAACATGTAATAAAACACATAAGCACATAATTAGTTAACTTGATTCTTTAATTCATTATCTTTGAGCATGGATAATTAAAGCATACTAGAAATCCAATCCATGAATTTCATTCGGTACTTTAATCATTTTCAAGGATCCATCTATAAAGATAGAAGGATTCTTAATAAAAGTTTGGCTTTGTTTCTTAAAAGAAACAAGTGTTAAAGGTTCTTGGGAAGATCACAAGTGATCATAAAATGATAGAACCATACGAGTAGTTTGTCTTTGGGTTGACATCATAAGATTGTATCCAACGTTCACACAATCGTATCAGTTTTGCAAAAATAAAAACGACGAATTTTTATTTATATAACAACTGACTTGTCTTTAAACATCATAAGATAACAACCAAGGAAATAACAAAACACTAGTTGTTTACTGCCGCATCATTGTTCATGTTTGCCCCATTGATGTTGAACACTCGTCCACGCGCTGGAGGTGCGTTAACAAGTCTTGGGCAATTGTTCCTGTAGTGGGTAAGGTCACCACAGTTATAACATGACCCCGGAGGGAACCGTGCTTGAACAGCAGCAGGGTTTGCAGCAGCTTGATTTGCATAACGACAAACATTGATCAAATGTCCCAACCGCCCACAGTGGGTACATTTGTGACACTGCTCTTGCGCTAGATGATGACGGTTGCACTTGTTGCACAAAGGTGCAGTACCAACATAGTTTTGCCTTTTGCGAGGTTGTGCTGGTTGGTTTGGTGCAACCTGTTTGTCTTGAGCAGTTATAGCGCAGTTCTGAGAGGCTTTGCGCTTCTTCTTCTTGGACACCTCAGCAGGTTCTTCCTTTGGTTCCACATGAGCAGTCTTGTCAGATGGTCTTGGGTCGCCCTTCCGAAACAACTTTTTCTTTCTGATGTGGGATTCAGTCAGAGTGGCAGACAGTTCAATGGCTTGTCTGACAGTAGTAGGGTTACTGCCAGTAACGATATCCTGAACTAGGTCAGGAAGACCATCAGTATATTTCTCGATCGCCTTATCCACAGGAGTAACCATTGCAGGACACAACAGACTCAATTCTTCAAAACGGTCAGTATAGGCTCGATGCTCGCCACTGTCTTGCTTCAAATCATCAAACTCCCTCTCCAAAGCTCGCAGTTCATGACGAGGGCAAAACTCCTTCATCATAAGAGCCCTAAGCTCAGCCCAAGTCTGTGCTAATGCAACCTCAGCACCACGGTCTCTCATCACCCCGTTCCACCATGTAAGAGCCCTCTTCTGAAACACACTCGAAGAAAACTCGACCTTACGATTTTCAGGACACAGAACATGACGAAAGGTATTCTCAATGCTCTCGAACCACTGAAGAAGTCCAGTTGCTCCCTCAGTACCACTAAACTTGAGTGGTTTGGCCGAGTTGAAACTCTTGAAATTGCATGGAGCATTGTTGTTGTTGATGGTTTGCATCATTTGAGCATAAAGATTTGGGAAGGCAACAGCCATCTGCTGTGCGATGATTTCCGCCAGTTCGGCATTATCCATCTGATTGTCGCGTCGAGGAGGCATTCTAAAAGAGGAACATGAAAGGAAACGAGTGAGAGAAATTTAGACGAAAAGAATGAGATGAAACAAATCTGATGAAAGCAAGGATAGTGGTTATTTGTTTGCATTACAAAGCAACCAAACTACACACAGTGACTAATCAAAGTAAATGGGTCAAAAATAATGTATAATGAAGACATGCTCGCCTATAAGTGAACACTCATCCCAAGAATTCCCAGGTAAGCACAACTGGTCTCGCGTCTGGTTGAGATGTATACGAAGTGCTTGCCTAGACAGAAAACTCAGAATACAGGCATTCACCCTTCCAGTTTGCACGTGTTCACATTATTTAAAACCCAAAACCTTGACGAGATTTTTGAAAACTCAAAGGGATTCAAAACCTTACAATTGAGGGTTCAAAACCTTGTAATCAATCATCCTAGAACAGATGATTAGTTTTCAAAGCGGTTTTGAAATTTATGTTCTTGTTGTGGTCGTCGCCTAAGGATAGGTGACGGTATTGTTTTATGACTAAACGCAAGTAAACTCGCGTTAGGGTCCTAAGAAGGTTATAGACTAGGTCAAAGCATTACTAATAACCTAATTCTCTATAACCATTGGCTCTGATACCATCTTTTCTGTCACACCCCGACCACGTAGAACATACAAAACGTGGCGGAAATGTCGGGGAGTGTTGTAACAGAATTAATCGTTTCAAATCCATGGCAATTAAAGTTTCGTTTTATTAATCAATTATGAGAGTTTACATTGTTTAAACAAGAAACAAAGGGTACATAACATAAGTTAACTAGTTATTGTCTCGTTTTAAGTCGCTAAGGCACGAGTCCATCCTAAATGTAGCATGTATCAACAATCGTTGCAAAGCAGTACCTGAAACATGTGTAAAAACGAGGTCAGCAAAGAAATGCTGGCGAATACATTGGTTTTGTAGGAGTGTCGAAATCATGGCTAGTTTAGACGTTGCAATACTTTATTTAAAAAAACCTTGTTTTGAAAAGAGTATAATATTTCAACTTAATTAACCAACTCAAATCAAGCGGGTTATAATTTGTAAACCTTGTAGCCATGACTCTTAACCCAAAAACATTTGTTTTAGTAAATTATTTGAAAAGCAATGATAAGTTCTGATGATATGTATAAATAAGAGAATAATGCATGATTAAATGAATAACCATGTAAAATGAGTTTGTATAAGATATGTTGTTTGTAAAACAATGTCTTGTGAAAAGTATGTTATTTGTATAAATGTTATATATTTCAAACTGAAATGATTCAAATAACGTTACAGTATGTAATACCATACAAGCACTTATATATAGGAAGTACCAGCGGCGTATCCACCATGCTTGTATCATATTACACACGCATCGTTACTTAATCATTTAATCAAACTAAACCAAATCGATAGATAGATAGATAGATAGTACATTAAATATACCTTCGTTGTTCAAAAGAATAGATTTAGATAGTATAGTACAAGTATACTTTGGATTTATAGATAACATATCAAAATATGCTTTGGATGTGATAAATAACATATTAAACTATGTTTTTGTTTAGTAAATAACATATCAAAATATGCTTTGGATGTGATAAATAACATATTAAACTATGTTTTTGTTTAGTAGATAACATATCAAAATATGCTTTGGATGTGATTAACAAAATATATGTTGGTTTGTACAATACCACACATGAGAGTATATCAAAATATACTTTAATAGTGTGATTTTAGAATTCAATCAGACCTGGTGCATCAAGATACACCTTTGAGACTATAGAAATACCACAAAGGCAATTCCTATTTGGATGGAGCAACAAATTGGTTTCAGACATTCCATGCCAACAGGAATGGGGTGTCAAATCCTATAGCGCTATATCATACTAACAATCGGTCTGGTGAACATAAAATAAGTACAATTCAACATTTTATTTTATGTTCTTTGAGAAGTCAATGCTTAAATCATAGATAGTCATTCAATTTGTCAATAGATAAGTAATAACATGTATAATCAATTATACTTTTGGAAAACATGAAAGTAACAGATAGGTACACATGCTTCACCCCAAAACAGTTTAGAAAACAGTAAAATAGGGGAATAATGTACTCGCCTGAGATTGCTCAGATGTCTAAAGATAATCACCAAGTAATGCTAGAGATCTCGGAATATCAAACGGCACCTAATATAGGTAACTACATTAATAAACCGGACCTAAATCGGAGGATCGGATAGAATGAGGGTTTGTAAACCAAACGAGTGTAGAAACTCGTGTCATTTGGTTTAACAAAGCCTACATACTAAATGAAACCTAACATAATTGTTTTCGACCCATTACGACCCGTTTAGGTAGCTTATGCTACTTTAACGCGTCGTTCGCGTGAAACGCGTTCGGACCGTCTAACTAGCCCTATGACAAGTGTTATATGCCTAAACATGTTACATAATCAGTTATGTGACAAAAGTTTAGGTTACATATGCTTAATTACCAATTATACATGAAAAGGGTATTCTGGTAATTTACCTAAGGCATATAAACTACCTATCATACAACTACTTAAACGATGTGACCATAGGGTATAACCTCGGAAGGTTATGCCCTATACTAGGGTCACCTAATGTATTTGGTCGGATCCTAATGATCGACCAAACTGGGTCGGGTTCGAAGGTATAGGCGATTTATTAGATCGCCTACCCTACGACCCTAGACAACGTGGTAATCAGTGGGCATAGTCCCAAGGGACTATAACCAACGTGATTACACTCACGTTGCGAAGTTCAAACGAACTTCGCATTGACCATTACTGGTCAACGCTGAAAGTCAAACAAAGTTTGACTTTCTGACTCGAAAAGCAGTAAAATAAGGAAAAGAACGAAAGAATACTTACGAAGGGTCCCCGAATGCTAATCCCGATCCAAGAACTCAGGTATGAAACAATGGTTTCAACTTAGAGCTCTCAAATCAGAATTCTAGTGCAAAATGAGGTTGTGTGGGTTGGGTATTTATAGGAATACCCGAACCGTTAGGATCGTTTCATGGAAAACGTGCCATGATCCAACCCGTACACTTGTCGGAACCTTATGGTGGCTGAAATTAGGTTCTTATCCGCTGACTAGACGATTGAGAATGTGTGGTTGAGAATCGAACAGCTGGGACCCGCTTGTTAAAACATTGAATCTGATCCAGATCATGCAGTCGCGTAGCGCGACTGGTAAGGCTTTAGGCGTCGCGCTACGCCACTGATCCTCTGATTCAGAAATGTTTCTAAATTGGCAGAAATGGTCCCTGTTGTGTTTTAGGCCTTTTTCGATGCGTTTGAACCCCGTTAACCTCATTTTAAGGCTCTAAAATGAATTTAAAGTATAGGGAACTCAAAACATGCTCAAAAAATATGCCGGAGGTTGGTTCGTTTGGCCGTACGAACGCGATGTTCGCTTAATTACGACGGAATGCGCATAAGCGCGAAAAACGAACCAAATGACGCGACGAATGGATTTTTCTTAAGGCGAACACTAAAATATAATATAGTCATGCTTACATAAATTTTTGGATGTCCGGATGTATTCAGAACGTAAGTTACGCGTAAAAATGCAAACTTGTGCACTTTTTGACACTTTTAGTCCCTGAATGACCCAAAAGTTTATTTTAGCACACCGAACCCCTCAAAGCCTATTCCTAAGCTATATAAAGGATATTTAAGGTGTGTTTAACTTATGGTCATGTTCCGGAATGTCTGTTACAGTTCAAATTGACATACTTTCGCAGTTTGTCAAGTTTAGTCCCTGTAAGCGAATTAACTTGTTTTTGCCATACCAAAAGCCTTCAAAACTTATTTCTAAGTTATGTAAAGGTTATTTAAGGTATGTTAAGCCTATGTCACTATTCTGGAGTGTTCGTTGCATTAGACTGGTTATATTTACGCATCGGTGCGCGTATAACCCTCCAGAAAGCGATTTAGAGTTTGAAATTGAACAAGAATTGATATGTGCTAATGATACACATATTTTTACAAATCCCAAGTATGAAATATAATATTTCATTGGTTCGGTATTTGTTTGATGGCCGTGGAGGCACAGGTGTTACAATTATTGCCATCTAGGCCAAAAGGTTTTCTTTTACTAAGTTGCTTTCCTATTTGTAAAAGACTTATCATGTTGCTATTACCACTGTTGTATAAATTGCTTTTGTTAACATATACACTTTGTATTATTAGCTGTAAAAACTAGATGTGAAAAACAGGTTGGTCGAACGGTTATGTAAGGAATCAAAACAGGCAACTTATGTCATCGTTTGTGTTTATAGATGTAAATGGGTGTAGAATACGGTTCAATAAGAAGAAGATAACATGGGAATTTGACAAACTAATATCATTGGAGTCTTTTATTGAGATTAAAAATGGGTACTTTTTCAACATTGATGTGTGTTTAGAATCGAGATTATTGAACTTTCAAAGTTAACACAAGTAGATCGATGTCTAATGATGACAAAGCCTCCAGAGATTATTGTTTTTTTATAGATATAGTGTTGTCGGTTGGGCTGATTTGATTTGATCAAATCTAGGGAACTTTCATGGAGTAAGATGGGTGTTTTCAGATGGTCAACTGGCTAAGGGAAGCTTCTGCTTGCAATAGATGAAGAATAACTATGATAGTTCAAGATAATTATTTTATCAGTTTCCTGTTTTCATAACATTCTCATCGCATTTTCAGTATTGTCATATTTGATTTTTTTTTTTTTTTTTTTTTTTTTTTTTTGTAATTCAACATTATGAATTGTGAGTTTTTATTAATGATCAATTGTTTTTTGTTAGCTTACCATTTTTTTTGAATGTTTTAACAGGTATTAGGTGTTATCTTTAATACTCAAGTTCATATATAAAATAAATAGATTTTTGCATTTATATGGTTCTCCAGTTTTGTGTTTTGTTTGATTGCCTAAACTTTGTCCTTTCAGGTACAAAAACTTTGATCTGATTTTTGGTCAAGCATCAATGTGGTCATCGGACTATAAGTGCGAAGAAAACGAACAAAAAAACATTCTTTCTTCGTGAAAGGGTTTAGGGTTCAGTCATTAAAGCGATCAACAATTGTGTGTACCATTACCACTAATTCACTAACATAATGGAGAGGTAGAGAAGAAACGGTGGAGAAGAAGCTAATTGAAAATGAAATTAGGGTTTGTGTAGTGAGGAAGAAGCCGTCGTGAGTTTAGAAACAATATATATCCGGGTCAATATCCAGATCCCGTGTCTGCCCATATGAAGAAAAAAATAAGACCCGAAATTTTGGAGCCAAAACCAAATTTTTGATGCCCTCATTGCTTGACACATCAGCAAAATTTAACACATTTATTATATATAATAGATGTGAATACAGGAAGATACACAACAATCGATCTTAGGAGATTTAGGGTTCAGTCATTAAAGCGATCAACAATTGTGTGTACCATTACCACTTTTTTTTTTGTTAATGATCAATTGTTTTTTGTTAGCTTACCATTTTTTTTTTAATGTTTTAACAGGTATTAGGTGTTATCTTTAATACTCAAGTTCATATATAAAATAAATAGATTTTTGCATTTATATGGTTCTCCAGTTTTGTGTTTTGTTTGATTGCCTAAACTTTGTCCTTTCAGGTACAAAAACTTTGATCTGATTTTTGGTCAAGCATCAATGTGGTCATCGGACTATAAGTGCGAAGAAAACGAACAAAAAAACATTCTTTCTTCGTGCTTTTTGATAAACTTGGTAGCTTATAACTGTTGTTTGTTACTACATTGCACCAAAAATGTTAGTTGAACTGTAAGCAATGGTTCAAAAAGACTACAAGTGCACCACATGGTGGTGGTTATGTTGAGAAATTTTCATATATTGTCATAAAAGATTTCTATTTTTTTGGTCGTATCAGTAGTTGTTATTTGACCCATTTGTGTTGGAAGTTGTACCAAATTGAAAGGAATGGTGAATTATAAATTAAAGAAATTAGTTTATATGTTCAATTAAAGTGAAGGCACCAGTACATATCTCATGAAATTGATATGTAAAGTGTGAAGTGATTGAATGTACTGTGTGGAATTGACTTGGACATGTTAGAAATGATGAGATGGGTCGAACTTTATAGATGGCGTTGCTTACACCATGTCTTCAAAAGTGTGGGTTTTTTTTTTTTGCATTACTTTTATCCATACACTTATGATTAATTTAATTTAAATATAATTAAGAAATATAATTTACTTTCCATAACATGGTAACAATATTAGGTAATGATTTTGAGACCCTTTGTCACTCCATGAGGACCTCTAGAGTTGCGTTTTCCTGCGAAAACTACCATTCTTACTTTTGATAAGGTACCGTATTTATTATATTGTGCATTTGGAAATTGAAATTGCATTTTGGTTAGTGTTTTACTGAATATTGCTGCATGTCTAACAATTTTTGAAGGTTTGTTGCAGAATTTTTTTTTTCATGACTTGCATGAAGAAGTGATGACGACTGCTGGCTGCTCATGGCCATGGTTTATTAATAGGCGTTCAACAACTTAAGTCAGAAATCCCTTTAATTGAAATTTGAAAGGGCATTTCTATCCAAAACATCCTATTCAGCCTTAAATGAGTTGATCAATGTCATTTCTTAGTTAGTGGAGCTTTTCTTAAGATAAACTATATCATTAAATTAATATATTTTTATGTACGATTAACATTGAATTATTGAATATATATCCTCACAAATTTTATAAAAAACCGTTTTAATAAAATTAATAAAATATTAATATCCTTAAAAATAGAGCAACCCGTGGGTACCACGGGTTATAACCTAGTATATATATATATAGTGTAGAGTTCAAATGAGATGAACTTTTTTGTAAGAAGAAAAAAGAAGAAATTTCAACCAATAAGAATGTTTTATTTTACTTCATTTAATATAAGCATTTAATATTACTATAAGGGTACATTGGTAAATCTACATATGTCATTAATTTGTAGTTTTCCTCTTTAATAGCTAACTACATTAATTTTTTTTTTGTAACTTATCTTCAAAATATATATTTTAAAAAAAATTAAAGTGTAGGATAAATTTCAACATGTAGGATGAATTTCGAAATATGTAGGATAACTTTTGATGTGTGTAGGGAAAAAAAGTAGTATGAAGGATAATAGTCTTTATGACTAATTAATTAGTAAAAAATGATAATAAATGAGATCAGTGAAAAACTATTTAATGTTTTACAAAATTACCCTTTGTTCTTTTTCTTCTCAATTAAATTTTCTTCTCAAATGAACTCTCCCATATATATATATATATATATAGGGAGAAGATCATGCGAGAACCACCTCTTATTGCGAGAACCGCGAGAACCAATGTGAACACAACCAAAAATGCCTAAAAATAGCTAAAAATCACACAAAAAAAATATTTTTTTTAATATTTTTTATATAAAAATCGCTACTTTTCGAAGCCAAAAAAAAAAATAAAAAAAAAAAATAAATTTTAATTTTTTTTTTTTGCCACTAAAAGTAGCGATTTGAGCATAAAAAATATTAAAAAAAATAAAATAAATTTTATATTTTTTTAGGTTTTTTGGGGGTTTAGTTTTTAGCATTTTAGCTTGGGGGGGGGGGGGGGTTAGGTTTTTGGGGGGGGTGGGGGAGGGGGGTTTAGGTTTTTTTTTTTTTTGGGGGGGGGGGGGGGGGGGTTAAGTTTTTTTTAGGTTTTTTGGGGGTTTTAGTTTTTAGCATTTAGCTAGGGGGGGGTTAGGTTTTTTTTTTGGGGGGGGGGGGGGGGGTTAGGTTTTTTTTAGGTTTTTTTAGCTATTTTAGGTTGTGTTCACATTGGTTCTCGCGGTTCTCACAATAAGGGTGGTTCTCACATGATCTCCTCCCTATATATATATATAAGGTGAGGTTTTAGAATGAACACTAGTGTATTTGTGAACTGAGTGAACAAATCCTGACCATTGATTTACATCATTAAATCATAAAATACATTGGTGTATTTTCATCATCAAATCTTGCCCATTGACTTACACTTGCGTATTGATAATCAATGGCTAGAATTAGTTCACTAGTGTTCACAATTAAGGAGGTTGTTCACAAATGAATATATATATATACATATATATATATATATAGGGGATGGATCATGAGAAAACTAGTTTAAATGAGAAAACCAAAAAAGTAACTAAAAAAGCCTAAAAAACATACCAAATTTTTTTTTAATTTTTATAAAAAAAATCGCAGCTTTTTATGCATGGAAAAAAAATTTCAAAAAAAAAAAAAAGTTTTTTGTTGTATTGCACATGTGTAATACTACACATGTGTATTACAACACATGTGCAGTACAACAAAAAAAATTTTTTTTTTTTTGAAAAATTTTTTATATATAAAAACTAGCGATTTTTTTATAAAAAATTGTAAAAAAAATTTTTTTGGTATGTTTTTTAGCTTTATTTTAAGTTTTTTAGTTAGTTTTCTAGTTTTCTCATTTATATCTAGTTTTCTCATGATCCTCTCCCTATATATATATATAGGGGATGGTTCAAATGAAAACCACTTTTATTGTGAAAACTCGAAAACTAACTAAAAAAAGCCTAAAAAACACACAAATTTTTTTTTTCAATTTTTTTATAAAAATCGCTGGTTTTTATATATGAAAAAAAAAACTTTTTTCCAAAAAAAAAAAAAAAAAAAATTTTGTAGTACACATGTGCACTACACAAAATTTTTTTTTTTTTGAAATTTTTTTTTATATAAAAAAACTTGCGTAAATTATTATGCAAAAAAAAATTAAAAAAAATTTGGTATGTTTTTTTGGCTTTTTTAATTAGTTTCCGAGTTTTCACAATAACTAGTGGTTTTCATTTGAACCTTCCCCTATATATATATATATTGTGAAAGTATAAAATACTATATTTTATTAACGTGAGATGATACGATATAAAATTACGCATGTTATAAAACTCAAAACCCTAATCATGAATGAAAAAAAAAATCATAATCATGCATGAAATAATCACGCATGGTTATATTAGTTGTTCATGCGTGATTTATGGTTTTGTTCATGCATGATTAGGCTTTTGAGTTTAATAACATGTGTAATTTCATATCGTACCATCGTACATTAAAGAATATTGTACGTTAACATTCCCCTAGATATATATATATATAGGGCTAGGTTCATTTGTGAACAACTCCTTGATAGTGAATTGTTTGAACTAATCCTAGTCCTTGATTATCAATACACAAGTGTAAATCAATTGTCAAGATTTGATCATGAAAATACACCAGTGTATTTTTACGATTTGATAATGTAAATCAATGGCCAGGATTTGTTCACTCGGTTCACAAATACACTAGTGTTCACTCTAGAACCCCACCCTGTATATATATATAGGAACGAGATCAGGAGAAAACGCCCAAAAGTGTGAGAACGCATCCTGGCCCAACACATGGCGCAGGATATGATTAGGCCGTGAGGGGTTTTTTTGTCGTTTCAATCTTCTTTTATTTTCCCAATTTATGCTGCTTCATTTTGGCGTCTAAGATTATTTTTGGCGTTAATTATATTCATTAAATTTTTGGCGTTGAATTAATTGTTTTTGTGTCACATAGATAATTTGTTGGCGTTATAGCGTTTTCTGGTCAATTTTTTTGGCGTTTTGTGGCGTTGTATAATAATTCACTACAAGTCATTAATATTTTCATAAGATTACAATAAGACCAAATGTTTTTATGGCATTTCGTCAATATTTTTGGCGTTTAATACATTGACAAGGTGCTTTGCCAGCACCCGTTCTCACAGTTTCATACTACTAGCGTTTTGGTGTTTGTAGTTTTTGGTGTTTTATATAATAATGTATTTTTATTTTTAGAGAATTAGATAAAAAAACAGATAATTTGATAACAAAACAATATAAAGTGAAAAAGAAAAAAAATTAAAAATTTTAATCTAATTTCTCATCCGAATCTTCACTGTCATCAGCATTTTCTTCTTGAATTTGTTTTGGCGTTTTGAACCTTTGAATACCTTAGCTAGATGCTAACTTTCTTACATAAACGTCGTCTTTTTTATACGAAGCTTGTTAGTGGCATCCTGTGTTTTGGTGTGATATTCTCGTTTGGTGGCATGTCATTAAAGATCAACTCTTGCTTGAATGCTATTTATAATAATGGAGTTTAAAATAGCATTTTACACTTGTGTTGATCCCTTCATGCCATGCATATATTCATCAAGAACAAAGCTCACATGATGACATATCACTGTCATCAGTCTCTTTTTCTTGAATATTTGTCCATCTCATTCAGCAAAAGATTATAGAGATAACCCCCTCAGAGAAGAATCCATTCAGTGAAAGCTTTGCCATCTGTGGTTATTTTAACTAACCTTTTTTGGCGTTTTAAAGTGAGTGATTTCTAGAGAACATGGCGTTTGTTTTTCTGGGTGTGATCAATTCATTGTGTGTAGACCCCTCTCTTATAGGAGATTTTTGGCGCGTAGTTTAGGCGGGAATTTTTATTATAATATACGATAGTAGTAAAGTAACCGCCTTTTCAGTTACTGTTTGTATTTACTGTTTTGTTCAGCTTTATCAGTTTCTAGGGTGATAGACGTCCCATCTTCCAAGTTTGGCTTTTTTTTAAATGGCATTATGCAGACCAAGATGACAAAATACAATAACGGAGAAAATATTAAGCAGGAAAAATATTTTTTGTTATTTCTAGCGTTTTGTAAGCAATAACTTTTTGTAGTATTTTTTTGGCGGTTTGCAAATAAATAGAGAAATGTATCATTTAAAAAAAAGATGATTACACAGAAGAAAAAAAAATTAAAATTAAAATTAAGACTCTTCGTCAGAAGGTACTTTATCCGAGAAGTATCCATCAGTTGCGTCATCTTCTTCCTCGGAGTCTTCATCTAGACCTTAATCCATGTCATCACCTTCACTTTCATCAGCTTCTTGTTCCTGAAGATTCTGAGGCCTCCATTTGAACATGTTTTGCATTAACGCCATTTTTGAGTCCATTTTTGTTTTCAAACAAGTAGCATTATGCAATTCTTCCAGGAACCCAAGCCCCTGCTTTGTCAAGATGTTTTCAAGCCAGTAGTCTTCCTGTTATCCGCTGTCGTATATAACGGTCACCATATCTGTTTCATCATCAAAACGCCATGATGTCATGACAGGGTCCGGCTTTACATCTGCTTTGATTGGTCCAAATTTCCTTGTTAATGCTTTCATAATAGGGATGGCAATGGGTCGGGTTTGGGACGGGTTTAGGTAATCCCAAACCCAAACCCGGTTAGATAAGCTTGTCTCAAACCCGTCCCAAAACCCGTCGGGTTTCTAGCGGGTAAATACCCATCGGGTATCGGGTATACCCGCGGGTTTCGGGTAAACCCGTTAATTTAAAAAGATTACTCGTTGGGTATACTCATCTCAAAACCCATTTATCAGGTAACTATTAACCGGTTACATTTTGTATTGTCATTATAAAAATATATATCAAATAACTACAATGTATACGGAATAGAATACCTATATGTGTAAAAAATGGATGTATCATATATATAAACATTTAATAAAATGAAAGAAATTATATCGGGTATACAATCGGGTAAACGGGTACACTTTATCGGGCAATTGGGTCGGGTAAACGGGTATATCACTAAATCCCAAACCCGCGAAAAAAATAAAAACTATTCTCAAACCCGTCCCAAACCCGATTAACCGACCCCAAACCCGTCCAAAATGTGTCGAGCTTCGGGTTTACCCAACGGGTTCGGGTTTGATTGCCATCCCTATTTCATAAGCATATGTGTTTCATGGCATTCGTTATCCAGAGCGATGCCAAGAGATTGGATACCCCTCTGTACCTCTTCTTCCATCTTCAAAATTGCCTTAATCGTCCTAACATACACCCTCCTTCTGTTGTCAAAACGCAGGACGAATCGCTGGATTGCCAGAGTGTATCTCCACCAAACGATGGTTGCCATTTTTGGCGTTTTGGTTAAATTGGCGTTTTTGGTTAAAGATGTTTTTGCAGAAATGATAGATTGAAGTGATTATGGGAGCAATGTTTTACATCGTTTATATAATGATGTTTTTGGCGCGTAATTTAGGAGGGAATTTCTTCTAATAAATGTTAATAACTGAATTTTCAGTTACTGTGTTGTTTCCTCTTCCTGTAATCTCCAACGCGTTTATCACTAATTTTTGGCGTTTTGTATTTAATGGCGTTTTATTTTTATGAATGGCGTGTTATCAGTTTTGTTGGCGTTTTGAATTTGAGCGGTAAAAGACCCTTTTACCCTTAATGAAGCGCGTCCCACATAATAAAATTGATGTTATTTAAGAAAACGCCACCGCACAATCTAGTCCATGGATTGTTTTGATCTGACGATCCATAACCGTTCTCACACTTTCCCCTGTTTATATATATATATATATATATATATATATATATAGGGTCAGGATTTAGAGAAAACACTCAAAAGTGTGAGAACGGAGAGAACGCTTATGCATCATCCGATCAAAACAATCTATGGACTAAATTGGCGCGGTGGCATTTTAGTAAATAACATCAATTGTATTACGTGGACGCGCGTCATTAAGGGTAAAAAAGTAAAAAAACTATTCCTAACATAAAAAGCCATTGAAAATAAAACGCCAAAAAAATACAAAACGCCAAATTTATCACTGGGTGCTTTTTTTCTGTGTTTTTATTTAAACTCTCTGGTTACAAAAACGCCATGACATAGGAAACACCATTATATATAACGCCAAACTTTACATCCGAATAAATGTTATTTACATTTTGTGTTATAAAAATAACATCCCGCCTAACCTACGCGCCAAAAAAATTCTATAAATAGAAACGCCTCACCACCTTCCGTTTATCACACCAAAAAACACACACACACACAGTGGTAGCTAAAAAAATTTACAACTCAATGTAAAACGCAAAAAAATACAACGACAGCAAAAACATCTTTTTCTTTTATCCTCAGTAAATTTCTGCATGAAGCTTCATTTAATGATTTTTTACGCGAGTGAAGAAAAGGGTTTTGTTGCATGAGATGGACAAAATTGAAAAAAGAGGGACTGATGACACCCATATGTCATACTGTCATCTTTGTTCCTGAAGAAGGTTTGAATGATAAGAAGAGACCTATACCAGTGGCAGATAGCATCCACCCACAGGGGGTCGCTCTATGGCTCAAACATCAACAAAGACAATTCAAGACATGAACAAAGAAAATAAACAACGCCAAACCTAAAACGCCATTTATTTGTCACATTTCTTGTAGTTTCAAAAGAAAAAAGAGACTGATGACACTGAAAATTTAATAATAATAAATTGCTTCTACTTTATTTATTTTTTTTTACTTTTTTTTTAATTTTCTTTGTCTATTGTTTGTTTTGTAATGTCAGTTAATAAACAACAAAAT
This sequence comes from Helianthus tuberosus, assembly GCA_030545235.1. Classification (NCBI taxonomy): domain Eukaryota; kingdom Viridiplantae; phylum Streptophyta; class Magnoliopsida; order Asterales; family Asteraceae; genus Helianthus; species Helianthus tuberosus. The sequence continues at coordinate 27,089 of JARYGA010048053.1, forward strand.
AATATTAATGCTATAACGAAAAATATAATAAAACGCCAAAATTAGCAAATACGTGTAAAACGCCATAATGCCATACAAAAGCCCCCAAATAAACTACCAAACTATAATAAAATTAATTTGAACAACTAATATTATAAAAAAAAGAGTGAAAAAATGTGCAAAAGAATATAAAACAAAAGAAGTCCAATAGTTATCTAACCGCCATTGGAAAACAAAACGCCATAATTATAGCCGTCAAAAGATTTGACGTGTTACACCATTAAAATAATTGAGTCTTAAAACAAAACACGGTAAACTGCAAAAATCAGTAAAATGAAACGACGGAAAACATAATTACTAACATTTATTATATTAAATTTATTTATCTTTTTCAAAACGCCATAATTACCTGACATACGCGGGAAAAAAAAGTCAATATAAAAGAAGATCATCAAAACCCAAGTTCAAACACGCCAAAAAAACTAAAACGCCACATATTCTCCAAAACGCCAAAAAAATTAAAAAATGGCTAAGGTTATTGCATGGAGGTTTGTAAGGAAAGAAAAAAGATTTATCATAAAGTTCGCTGACAGGAGAAGGGTTAAGGTAAGAACAATAAAAGCCATGATGGGAATGAATGAAAATATTCAAAAGGATATCCTGGCCCTTGGGGTTCCAAGAGACAACGATTGTGAAAGAACAAGAACTGTAATAAGAAGACTGGAGAGAAAGTTTCCAGCAGAAGATAATGAAGATGAAGATGAAGATGATGATATTGAAGATACACAAATACCAAAACTTAGGAGTTGGTTATTGCATGAGGAAGAAGGAACACTTGAAGTAACTTATGAAAACGGGGTGCAATATTCAAGAACAATGGAAGAAATGTTGAAGACAGGGTTGCTATCTATCATTGAACAACTCTGTGATTTACCACCTTCAAACGATCCAAAATCCAATGATGCAGTAATATTCTTGAATAGGCTGCAGCAAAGAAGAGACGAGCTAATGGCGTTATACGCAAAAATGAAATTTGATGATGAAGAATCTGAAGAAAGTGAAGAACAAAGCGATGGGTACATCTCCGATGTAATCCCACCTACGGAAGACTATTAGATTATTTTGATTTTCTACTTATTGTAATTTTAGAATTACCTCAAAGAGAAGAAATCTGAGAAAAAAACAATAAACGCCAAATAATTAATAAATCTACAAAACGCCAAAATTATCTTGCACGCAAAAAATAAAGAAGCTTCTCAAACGCGAAAACCGTGAAAGGAGAAGAATACTAAAAAGACAAAAAAACCCATCGGTCCCTGATCAAGCCCCACGCCACGTGTTCGGCCAGGATGCGTTCTCACTGTTCTCACACTTTTTACCGTTCTCTCCTGATCCCGTTTATACATATATATATATATATATATATATATATATATATATATATATATATATATATATATATATATATATATATATATATATGTTATACGAATAATATTACAATTATATATGTTTAAACTCACGAACCTAATCAAACTCGGTTTATAATACATGAACTAAGCTTGTTTATTAAATACTCCCCCGGCCTCTTCACATGTATTAACTTTTAAATTGGTTAGAATATAATGTGATACGACTTATCCTACAAGTGAAACAATAAAATAATGGTTTTTTTACTTAATGATCATATATTTCTACTTGTTTTGATTAAGAAATTTACATGAATGTCGATATAAGACATATGGTAGTTAGGTGATATGCTATATGAATGTCCATATGTGGGATAGCAATTTACAACAATATTCATATATTTTTAGGTTTACACATCACACAAAACAAAAGGCTTTACAGAAGAATTTCATAACTCCAATATTACAAGTTCAATACTATAAAAAACAATGAAATTACTACTACTTTGGGATGACTTCCTAATTATCATTCCAAATAGTTCGAAGATGCCTTGCCATGTCACGCGTAAACTTATCACCCTGCAACACGAACTAAATATGTTAGCTCTCTGGTTAGTCTATAGGTTAACATAACTTTCAACATATTACTTTATCAAAAGATAATGATTTGAGTTCCAAAAACATCAAAATTTATTAAGTTGTCATTAATGTTTAGCAACCCTTCCACTAGCTATGACACGTTAACACCATTAACCATAATCAGTGAAGTTTGGAGTGTTCTTCACCTCCTAAGCATCAAGTAAGTACCTAATTCACATCTTGAACCTTCTTGATTGGAGTACTTGGTGGGTTTTGATGAATCAACCCCCATTTGGTAAATTGGAGGTGTTAGATGGTTGGATTTGTGTATGAATGCACTAATTTAGTGTCAATGATGATTAAACCACCTCAACTAGGAATTTTGATGTGGCAATTCATGTTCAAGTAATTGGGGTTTTTGAATAAATATGGTTAAGTATGATTGGATTAAAAGAAATGTGGTGTTTTGATATGTTTAATGTTGTGATAAGAATGGTACTTTTTATATGTAAGAAACTTGATGATTTACATATGAACTAGGAAGATTAGGCATGAACTACTTGTACATTATGCTTAGATAGTAGTACGCACACCAAGTGTTTGATGAAATGTCTAATTGACAATGTTATGTGAAAATGTATGCAAGTATTGGATGAATATGTGTAGAATGTGATAATGACATGATTGATGGTAATTAAACATGAGATATGTGTTGTAGAAGGAATCCATGTAAGGATGTAGTTGATGGTATGATTCGGTAGAAATATGCATTAGGAACTTGTACTCTATGCTTGAATGGTGAGGTGCACACCATGTGTTGGACCAATTACTTATTGGTGATTTAGAAATGAATGTGTACTAAATATATAGCATATGACCTTACTAGTAAAGGATGATGCTATGATTAAATTAAGTTGGCAAATTTTGTATATGGTTATCAAATGTTGAATCATGAAAGCATTAGCATGTGCAAAACTGATTATGTTTATATTGTGTATGCAACTAAGTGATCATGTAGTTGTAGATGCCATACAACATGAGTATGAAATGCATATGATATTATTATGGTCTACTATATCAATATGAGTGTGTGTTCATAAGTTGTAAGTTATATGCTAGAAGGTTGACTTTCTGAAAGTCAACAAGATATAAATAGCATAGTAAGGCACTTTGACACAAATGTAAGATTAGAGAGATCAAGAGATACGTGTTAGACCAACTACGTGTTATGTATGACGATGAATTTGGATTTCGTGGATGTTGAACAATGTGGTTGTTAATTCATGTCTTATGCATGTTGAAGAATTATTAATGAATGTCAATGTAACTAAGAGTTGGAAATGGATGTTGATATAATAAGCATGCATACTAACAATGTTATGGACATGACGACATGAAAGGATAGGAACCACATTAGCATTAACTCAAGCATGGAAGGTTAACAGGTCAAGAGGCGGCAAAAAAGCATGCACAGACAGAGTAGCTTAAGGTAAGTGATTCTCGAATTTAATTTATTATTATATAATTAGTTTTGATTGGTAAGAAGGACGGGAATCATGAATGGGTGGGTAAGTAATCGAAGAAGAAAAGTAAGTAAGTTTGTAATGGGTAATATATAGATTAGTTATGATTGAAAAAAAACTCTTGGTAAGTTCAAACGAGTCAAAAGAAGAAAGTAATGTGTCAGAATGTGGAATTTGGATGTTGTTATATGGGGATTAGTGTTAGGATGATTTGGGGGCTTGAAATAATGTTATTTTACGTTTTGGGTGCAACGTTCCGTATTTCTCATTCTTCCAATTTTCATGTAATTTTCATTTTCAATCCCTTGTAATTCGAGACTTGATCATAACGGAAATCATATTTTATATTATTTTTGCCTAATTATTCATGCATGATAAAACATTCACAAATATGAATTTTATCCAAAATCGAGTCATACATCAAGTTTATATTTTCTTCGGGATGTTAATCATACGTGTTTTATTATTGCACACACTAGCATACACCTTAAAACCCTAAAAATATGCTTAACATTGAGTTCATAGCATAAAATACCCAACAAAACAACTCAAGGGACTAAAAATGATTTTTTGTAATTTTGACAGTCCACGCGGACCGTATAGACTTCCTCACTATTCGTATGGAGTGTCGCTGCAGCAGAAAACGCGAAATTGTTTGATTTTTAAACCATTCCTCCTCATAACTCCCAACCAACTCATTTAAGACCCCAACCACTTAACCCTATTATAACCAACCCCTAACACCCTCCAAACATTTTCACCACTCCGTAATCACTCTCTAACACTCTCATAATTTCAAATTCTTCCACTTTGAGCCACTTTCTTACACTTTTCTTCTTGTTTTTCTTCTTCTCCTTCCTTGGAACACCTCTAGGAGTATTACCACTTGTTTACCAAGGCAAACAAATATGGTAGACCACCATTTTTGAGGTCTAACTTATGATATTTATTAAGCTTTTTATACTTGTCTTTCTTTAGCTTTGTTCTTGGAACTTTTGTGTCACACCCCAACCGATGGCGGAATCATCGGGATGTGGCATGATGCGAATAGGTTGCTCGAGAGAATCCATAACGTCTAATTGTGATAATATTTAATAAGGTTCAATTTCCCATACGATCAAACAAATATTCTCACAAAACCGAAACGAAATTAAGTAGTTTCTCAAGCAACAAAACAAGACATAACAAAACTTGCAATTAAGTTTAGGCTGGTTTCTAGAATTCCTAAACCATTTCCAGCAGTAATCCATCAACCTGTCACATACGTTAAAATAAAATTCAATACAATAATGTAAAGGTGAGTACATAAGTTTAGCATAAGTATAGAAATAAAGCATATACGCATAACCAACATGTAACACGTAGAGAGGTGAATCAAGTAAGCTATCGACAATGATACAAGCTAACCAACATGACTGCGTTGTAGGGTATGCGCGATACGTGTTCACCGCAATGAGCACCCACGTAAGGTGAGTAAGAAATCCTTAACAACCCCTGAGCAAACAGGTGCTGAGTCCAAACTATAGTACTATCATCGCTAAGGGTGGTTGATGTCTGTCGTTATGGACATGCAAAAACCAACTAAACTATGTAGATAGGATAAGTCGGATATCGAACCAGAGGAGGATTATGGAAAGTGTTATGATGCTAACTATTAATTAACTAATGCTAAAAAGTAAAATTCAATTGATTGTTTAGGAGAATTGTCTAGGTTAACAAATAAAAATTGAGAATTAAATCAATAGGAGAGAAGATGGTTCCTCCAGATTTCAGGTTTTACAGTTAGCTTCAACTATGTGTTTAATCGTGACCTACATAGACATAGGTGCTAATTTTGATTAACTAATTGTGATAACCAACGACTAGGTACTCCGGTCAATACATAACGGGAGGTTATCGAATGATTATCAATTACAATTACAAACCCTAACCCCATGTCAAATATATCCCAATTACTAGAACTCTCGGGAACTGAATGCTTAGAAATTAAGGTTTAAATAAATGTGTAGGATCGCGTACGAACCCGAATGAGTCTATCAGAGGAGTTTTACTTCGTTTCAGGTGCGGAAAACAAGAAACAAAGGTAGACACAGCTAGTTCTTCACTTTAAACACTCTTCTGATTGATATTATAACAATTACAATCAGGAAACACACCGGCAGCACTTCGGTACAATATTCTGATTCCCCACCAAATGACAAGATCACTAGCCTATTTATAGAGTTTCTAATTCCCCACGAAAGTGCAATATTCATTTCGTGGGAAATCAACATTTCGAGTGGAATCAGGACTTATGTGATTTAGCTTGAAATTGCTATGTGCACTTTCAAGCGGAATCAGCTTAAATCACACTAAACTTTCCTATTTTCTCGTAAAACGTGCCCTGATCTAACCTATCTAGACAAAAACTCGATACAAGACTAAGTCGACAGATGCATGCACTAACAGACTCCCCCTCAGATATTGACGAGTCTCACGTGTCGAGTCTTCGCATCTTCAATCTTGATCAGTCTCTGGGCTTCACTCTTTCACTCAGCATTAACAGACTCCCCCTAACAATGTGCTGGCATTCCTCTTGTTTTTCAGCATCATCTGCTTCAGGATTGTAATCTGACTTTCACAGGTTCCTGATCGTTGCCTGGCTCATGCTTTGTCCTCAGAGTCTTCAGATATCAGAAATGTCTCTTTAATCACAAGCTTGTCAGAATCGAATAACCTGGCTCTTTAGGAGGTTGTTTCAAGATCGTAATCTGGCTCTCGTCTAGCTCAGATTATCTGCACAATCTCTACCTCAAAGTAAATTTCATACATTTACACATTTCAAATATAGAAATATACACTAACTCAGACTCCCTCTCACTACACACATGATGAACCACTTATAAAAATTAATCACAATGCATTTGATTTCAAACACAGACTCTCCCTCACAAAATGTCATCATGTTTAGCACTTGGAATTTTGAAAATCAGCTTTCCAACACCAGTTGTCAAAAATCTTTTTGTATTTTTCAAAATTTATGCTAAAACACACTGAAAATCTTTTTGGATTTTTGAATGTAATGAAATGAAATGCAGTAAAGAAATATTTACAGACAATATTTTTGTGAGTTTGTGTAAGAGGATCATATCAGTTTCTGAGACAAATCACTAACACCGTTAAGCTTCATTTCATTTTAAGTTTTAAACAATTCACCTAGATTGTCAGTATCTTGGTCCACTTAAATTTTCACACAAAGTTCAACTGCTTCGAGATATGATATTAATGTTTTAAGCACTTAAACTTAATCGCGTGTCCCACTACTTGAATATACTCCCGTATCCAGATCCCAATATTCAGTCTTACAGGTAAGTATACCTAGATGATATCTGTAAGGGGTTAAAATGCGAGGGCCGTGAGAGCTCAGGTCGATACTTCCGTATACACAGAGAGATGACGGCTTCGACTTTTGGTATGTCCCCTTTAGAGGATCTTTTTTACAACAGCAATGACTATCAATTTTATTGTTTCATCAATTTGCTGAGGGTGGCGCTATATTTCAAGCATTGCAGAAAGTATTATGCGGGGACTAGGTCAGAATTTCCATTCAGCAGAAGTCCCGGAATAATACCCCAGATATCACTAAGCATAAAGACCTAGTATCTCAGAAAGAGGGACCTTTCAAACAAGATTTCGGGGGTTACCCATAGATCCAAGACGTTGTTCCCCACGATATAAGCAAGTTTGAATTTTAGGTTTATATCTCGTCACAATCTACTAAATGTGCAAAAACCTACTGGCATATCCGCAGTGAGATTGTTTATCACATTTTTACTTTCCATTTCTTTAGCATGTTGTGATCGTCCACTGATGTACTATCATTTCCTCTTTTTCACAACAAAAACTCATTTTTCATTTTATCATGTTTTTTACTTTTTCAAATTTTCAAATGTTTTTGGATTTTCAGAAATTTCTTACTCCCCCTAAAATGCAAACACATTTAAGGAAATTTGAAAACAAACTATACAAGTAAGTTGACAACCGATATCAAATCGCCTTATTTCGCCATCCACTAGGCATAAACAATCAGAACTCCCCCTTTCAACAAACTATTTTCTCATTATGATTTCAAAACACTTAAGTTTGTTTTAATCAAAATGATTTTTCCGGAAAATAAGTTTGTTTTTACCGCTAGTAGGTTTGATAAAAAACCATTTGTAGGGATTGGTTCATCATATTGTTCATACAATCTCTTGTATAAGAATTACATCAAGTTCAAACTAATGACCTTGAGTAATCACTTTGTCAGAATCAACCTCTTACCACTTGTAAGTATATCCAAAACATTTAATCATATGTAGGAATAAATCATCTACACAAACCATTTTACCAATCAAGATGCCGATTCCTGCTTCACACTTACCTACCTGGAAGCTCCGGCAATTCACACTTAACCTGTAAAAATTTCAACAATTGTTTAAATTTTTACACAAACTATTATCAAGAATAATGCCGATTCCTGATCCACGATTACAAACTTGGGATCTCCGGTATAGTCCTTCACCTGTAAAATTTCAACAATTTTCAAGTTTTTCACAAAATTCAAATTTTTAACAAGAATGATGCCGATTCCTGATCCATAATTACAAACTTGGGATCTCCGGCAAGTCAGGTTTTTTTCATTTGAACAGATTCACCCAAGCCTGACGGTCCTTGGGTGATTTCGAATTCTTGTTCAACAATGGTGGAAAATTTACATCATCCATTGTTAGACCAGAATTCTCAACTTTTACCTCAACACACGGCTCTTCTGGCTTTACCACACCAGGTTCATCGCCTGAACATGGCTTGTCTGACTTTATTGAGTCAGATTCATCGCCGACAACTGGCTCCTTTGTTTCCGGAGAAACAAATTCATCACCAGGAAGTTTCTTCTTCTTTTTATCCTCTTTCGTCCTCAGATTTGTATATGATGAACTCGTTTTACTTGACTTTGCAGTCGAGTGAATCGATTCTTTAGAACTCTTATTTTTACCAACTAGTGAACCCGAGGACAATATCTTCTCCAGATATTCTCTGGCCTTCTTCCTCTTTTTCCTCAGTCTGTCTTTTTGCCCCTGAGAAAGCTTCACTTTCTTTTCTTGAACTTTAGGTTCTTGAACCTTCTGTTCTTTGGGCTTGACATTGACTGGTTTCTTCACCTGCTTCTGAGATTCAGCCCTCGATCTTCTCATTGATCTCATTGAGCAATCTCTAGCAATATGGCCAATGATGTTGCAGTTAAAGCATCTCCTTGACTCAAACCTCCAACTCTGGCAGTTAACATCAATGTGTCCTTGATAGCCGCATCTGTAACACACTCCGTTATCGTACCAATCACCATTTTCAGCCCAAACATTCAGATCAAAGCACTGTTTGGCTTGATGATAATCCTTTCTTCTCTTGTTTTCTGGATTTGGCTTTTGAGCACTGTGGTCCAACCTGCACCACTTATTACAAACAAATTTTGAGTTTTGATTTATAACTTTTTGTGATTTTTGATTGCGATTGGATGATCGATCTGATGAACTTTTATTATCTTTTTGAATATTTTTCAAATTTTTCTCTTTTTGTTTTTGTTCCACTTTCTTCTTCAAAGGTTTTTGCTTAGAGCATTCTCCCTTTTCAGTTGATTGCAGAACAGTTTTCTGAAATTTTTCTTTTAATTTCAAAAATAATTTCTGTTTTTCAATATTTTCATTTTCATCATCAGATTTCTCATCACAATCTTCAACTATGACTTTATCATAGTCTGTGACATCGTCACTTATTGGAACGGAATTGATCGGTTTTGGACATGGATAATCTGGTGTTGATGACGAAGTCTCAAAACCTTTCAATTTCTCTTCAAGCTCTTTGATTTTAATCCGAGCTTTTTCAGCTTCATTTTCAAACCAAATGATTTTCTGAAGATGAGAGTTTATTTCAATCTGTTTTTTAAGATTATTTTTAAAAATAGCAGATTTCTCATCTTCTAAAATCTTCATTTGACTTTGAAAATCTTTGTCAAATTTTAATGTTTCATTTTCAAATTCTTTTTCCTTTTCTTTCAAAATCTCGTTTTCTAATGTCAAACTGTTCAATTCACTTAACAGTTTGTCATTTTCAGATTTCAACCTCTCATAATTTTTCTGCAAATCAAAAATCTGTTTCTCATCAGCTTTCTTCTCGTCTTTCATAACTGAAATCTCTTCAGTCTGTTCCTCTCCCACTTGGACACCTTTACTCTTGCTCTTCTTTAATATTGTTTTTCCACTTTGACTTTTCTTCTTCTCAGCATTTCTCTCCATCTGTTCTTCAAGTTTTTCAATGAATTGACAAATTGTCAATCTAGTGTATTCTCCAGTTCTTTTTAAATCCAACAGATATGTACCCCATTCTTGTTGAGGTATGGCATTGGCTAAACTCTCAACCCATTCATTTGGACTTTTCTGAATACCCTTCTCAGACATTGAGCGAACAAGATGGCTATACCTCTCAATGATACTCTTTGTACTTTCTCCTGGACAACCTGAAAACGAGTCAAACTCTTTCTTTAATGAATTTCTTTTACTAATTGTTTCACTATTCATATTAAAGAAATTGATATCCATGATTCGGAAACACGTTTATCAAAACAGTCCTTTTCAAGCGAAATAAGCAAACAACTGTCTCAAGCGGAATACCAAATTCCAATTTCAAGCGGAATGCCTTGTTGGAGCGGAATCAACAACTGTTTTCAAGCGGAATGTGATCTGGAACGGAATCACTAACACACTTCAAGCGGAATCTGATCTGGCAGCTTGAAGCGGAATCAGTAACAACTTTGAAGCGGAATCAACACTATGTTGAAGCGGAACCACAAATTCGAGCGAGATCACAGATTTCGCTTGGAAATTTCAAGCGAAATTAATATTCTCGAGCGGAATTAGCTAAACAGAAACAATATTTCAGGCGAAATCAGAAAAAATCCATTCGAGCGAAATAACCCAAGAGGAAATACAGCCTCGAGCGGAATCAAACAATGTAAGTTCGAGTGGAATCACTGATTTGGTATTTTGGAGCGGAATCAATGTTCTTACAAGCTAAATAGCAGGTTTCCTTTGAAATTTTCGAGCGAAATCAACCAATGAGACTAATCTGGAGCGGAATCAGGAAATGCTCGTTCAAGCGGAATCTATTCTAATGTCCATTTCAGTCACTTTTAGGTCGAATTTTACTATGAAACTTTCAAGGGTTTGTCAATAGGTAATTTTACACAATCTGTGAAAATTTGATCCAATTTTGACCGTTAAAACTTCCTGAAATGATGAAAGAAGGTGTAGAAGTAAGATAATACAATCAAAACTAGCTGTATTCTGCAGAACTCCTCCTCCTGAGCTCTGATACCAATTGTAGGATCGCGTACGAACCCGAATGAGTCTATCAGAGGAGTTTTACTTCGTTTCAGGTGCGGAAAACAAGAAACAAAGGTAGACACAACTAGTTCTTCACTTTAAACACTCTTCTGATTGATATTATAACAATTACAATCAGGAAACACACCGGCAGCACTTCAGTACAATATTCTGATTCCCCACCAAATGACAAGATCTCTAGCCTATTTATAGAGTTTCTGATTCCCCACGAAAGAGCAATATTCATTTCGTGGGAAATCAACATTTCGAGCGGAATCAGGACTTATGTGATTTAGCTTGAAATTGCTATGTGCACTTTCAAGCGGAATCAACTTAAATCACACTAAACTTTCCTATTTTCTCGTAAAACGTGCCCTGATCTAACCTATCTAGACAAAGACTCGATACAAGACTAAGTCGACAGATGCATGCACTAACAAAATGCAATTTTTTATAATCAATAAATCAAATCAATATGAAAAGCATCGAATGCTTAGATCACCAAGTTAAAACAATTGTGTCAACATATAGTATCAATTAACTTACAAAAACCCTCCATCCGGAGGAAACCATAGAAGTTTAGCCGCTCATCTCGCACAAAAGATCTTCAAAAGTTTGAACAACTGATGAATTCATGATTGATTCGGCAAGTAATGGAAGAATTATGATGATGATGATGCTGATGATGATGTGATTTGGAGGCCAAAAGTTGGATATCTTGCTGCCTAATTCGTCCCCCAAGATGATGTGTGTGAAAAATTAGGGTTAAAACCCTTTTAAAAACCCACAGTACGCTGCCTCCCATAAATCTCGCCACTGAACCGTGAGTCACAGTTCATACAGTGGGTCACGGTTTACCTTTGATGCGCTAACAGGGATTCTGAACAAGGAGTCACAGTCTGAAGTGGGGGTCACAGTATAAACTTGCTGCTGGTTTTATAACTATACACTCCTGAACCGTGACCCCATGGTTTACAGACCATGGGTAAGAACGTGAATTGCTTAGCTTTTCTCCAACAATTGTGCAACTTTCATAAAATGGCAAGATTGGTCCCCCAACTAAACTCCCATCATTTTCTTAACATGTACCCATCATATAACTTTCGTTTAATGACCCGGAGACCCCTCAAACTTCAATATCTCTTATTTCTTCAATATTTCAACTATAATTAACTTTCAATTAATTACCAAACGACCCCTATACTTTGTAGACTCTTGTTTCTTGCACATTTAGGCACAAAGCAACTTCCAATTAAGTACCGAATGGTCCCTGAACTTTGTTCTTCCATACTCCTTTCACTCGTGGGCCTTCATATCACCTGAACAAACTTCAATATTCATCCTCGAGCTGCAATATCCCATCCTATGCTTGTAACTCCATCTTTATCCATTATAAACACACCGAATTACGTGTTTAACCTGTAAATCACCAAATTCTCGTAGTTACTTCATTCTAATCAAATAAACACATCAAATGCACACAAAACATCATATTTAGACACTCTAAAGCTCGGGTTTCACCTTCTCCATCACATTCCCACACTTACCTTTGACTGTCCTCAAGCAAACCAACTTAGAACTACTCACCACAGCAACAACACCTCTAAACCTCTCCGATTCAACATGTTCAGTCCCAAATCATACCCATCCCATAGACTGACACAATCGAGATTGACAATCTGACAAGTAAATGCTGCAATTTTAAAAACTTAAGACTTGTCTATCTAAAACTAACATGTTTACAATTAATCACATGCTACACACCCCTCACAATGTACTCTCCTCTCGGGTTAATATCTGGACTAGCGTGTAATGTGCTAGTATATAAAACACTCAAAAAGCAAACATGAAATCCTGCAATCATAGGCTTGTATGACAATTACACCTCCACTGTATCATCTAAGAACATATCAAAAGGACTTTCGGGCTTTGGGCTTAGGGTAAAGGTAGGAATATATTTCTAGGTTCTTTTTCTTTTCTAATTGGCTCACAAACAATAACCAAACCGTGATACTTTATTCAAACACAACTTATACTATTGGGTTGGTTTCTACCCAAGAACATAGACGACATTCACAATACTTATATTTTTGTTCTTTTCTTTTTCATTTTTCCTTCTCACATATTTCTCTATTTTTTCTTTTTCTTCATTTTTTTTCATAACAATATCATCACGGTCGGTTTTTCACAATAAACAGTGGGTGAACAAACGAAAGGTAGTTAGGCTCAACAGGGCTACTAAGGGAAATTTGGTGAATAACACAAAAGAAACACAAACACAAAAGGGTGTAACAGGGAATCCTAATGCCTTTATCATATATGTGCACATGTCAAACCCACAGTCTCAGCATTCTAACACAGAATAACACGTAGCCTGCACTCAACAAATGAATTCATCATATAATGTATCCTATCCGTCTACAGGCTCAAAATCTCACCAAGAAAAGGTAAAAAGGTTGACGACATGTAGCATATGCAATTAAAACATGTTACCCCTAGATAGACATCTCTTTTCAACTCATTTCCTATAAAAACACTTATCAAACCTACTCTCATGAAACTTAAATGGACAACCATGACAAGGGACTAATCTAGTCTACTACCGGTAAGAGCCTATTAGTGATTGAAACTTTAGGTTTTCGTATCCAATTAGCTTGTTTAAGGCGATGAAAATTTTTAAAGTTTTCAAAAATTTTCAATTTTTTACCAAATTTCATCGATTTCAATCTCTTCAAGCTTTATCCACAAATCCCTTCCCGGGCTCCCACATCCCCACACTTGGGATACATTGTCCCCAATGTATGGTGCTTTTAAAATATAAGCCCGGGAATCCAACCAAACACACCAAACAGCTAACTCTTAAAACAAATAACTAAACACACTCCCATAACACAATAAAGTTTTAACACCACCAAAAACAAAAACAAACCGAAACAGGATAGAGAAACACATGCACCTGATCAGAAACAAGTGAGTGTCTGTAGCGGTGTAACTGCTGCGATCAAGACTGGAAAATACGCATTCAATATAGGATTTTATGATGTCTCATCGGGGATGTTGCAAAACATCCCCACACTTGAATCATTGCCTCCGTGAAGATAAACGCATGGAAACCTGTCAAAACACAACACACCAAACGAAACCAAAACGAAATATAATACTCTACATCCTCGGGCTGCCTCCCGAGAGTGCTAAATTTTAGGTCTTCAGCCAGACCGTACCTGATGTGCTCAGGGAGGTTCATCTGAACGCTTGCCTCCCCATTTCTCTCCATACATCATTGTCCAATCTTGTTGGAGGTTCGCAGCTCCACGCTAGTTGGGTTCAACCTCAGCCTTATTGCCCCACTCACTCCCACCATCGGGTGGTTTTCCTTCATTTGCTCTTCCTCTCACAGTTGTCTTGTTCACCTGACTTCCATCACTCTTCAACTCGGACTTGTACAATGCAACACCACTCGCATTTAACCTGATTGTGCTAACACTTGAAACAAATTCGTTAGTAGCACCTGTATAACTCAAATCAGCAAGAAGATCATAAGATATGGTTTTTAAAAACACATTAAAGCATAATTTACGATTCTCGTAGCTCATGGTAACCATCCCGTTTCTGCAATCAATTTGGACGTTGGCTGTATACATAAAAGGGCGGCCCAAAACTACTTGTGGCTGCTCATAAGTCTGTGACGGAGCATAATCAATCACCATAAAATCGACCGAGTAGTAAAACTCGCCCAATTGTATCACTTGTGGCGCCATCCTATGCTGGCCATTGTGTTAATGGAAGAAAAAGGGGGTGCAGGTGGGCCCCACCTCTTTTCAACCAATTAAATCTTTTTTTTTTAATTTTGTTTAATAGGGGGTTTTATACCACACCCTACAGGTTAAATGAATTTTGTTTAATAGGGGGCTTTATACCACACCCTACAAGTTAAAGGAAGGGGCTTTAAAGCCCCCTGTGTGACGTGGCGTGATAAAGCCCCTACCACACCCTCCAGCCTTAGAGAAAGAAAGCACCAAGAACTTAGAGAGAGAGAGAGGAGGTACAACCACTATTACAGAGACCATCCCTCCGATGATTATAGTATTGATGATTTGACATGGTCATGCATGGAACGTAGCTAGAGGAGAAAGGCGGCGGAAAGAACCCTCGTCACCGCATAAGGCTATAGAGCCATTTAGCTCACGGGCGGCCACTCCCAGTGACCATACCCAGAAAACCTAGCCCTGCCTCCGGCGATGGTGGCTAGGGTTCTGGCAACGCAAGTTTATACATAAAAACTCAATTTTAGAAGTGCATGTATTGCAGAACTAATCTATTATATTTATCGTGAACTTTAAATCAGGTGTACTATTCTGCTTCCACCTCTGTTTGCATACAGGTATGTTGATTGTTATAGTGTCTTAGGTTATTGCAAGATGATGTCAAAGATATGACTTAACTTTCAGTTTGACAATTAATTCCTTAGTTTCATATGGTTTGCTGGTGATGGATGTCCAGTTAGTGTTTTTAGTGGTTGTTGTTTGCTGGTGCTTGGTTTGTGTTTGCGGCTTAGCTCCTTGCTGGCCGTTTGTTTTCTTTTCTAGTAAAGTTTTCGTTGTTGTCCGATAAAAAACACTGTACGATTGCTACATTTAAGGCCATTGAGAAGTTGAAATCACTGAGCTAACCAAGGTATCTTCAAACGATGTTAGAGCACCACAAATAAGGCATTTTTTGATGTTTTATATGCATAATTTCATGTTCCTATCTTCAAACATGTTTTTATACCCATTTTTTTGGTGGTGTTTTTATCCAAGAACTAGAAAAAAAATGAGAAAATGGTGTGACCCGTGTACTTTTAATATAGAGTAAAATGCCCGGATAGTCCCTGTGGTTTTGTAAAATAACAGCTATAGTCCCCAACTTTTGAAAATTACATGGGTGCTCCCTGTGGTTTGACGAGTTGTTACTCGGATGGTCCCTAGAGTGGATGTCCGTTAGTTTTCTCCGTTAAGTTCATCTGAAATTACTTATTTACCCCTCTCGTTAAAAAATAAAAAATAAATATTATACACACTCATATTATTATATTGAAAGTGTGGGGCTCACAAACTCTTTTGTCTTCTACAAAACAACCGGCCACCATCACTATAGCCATCACCACCACCACCTGCCACCACCCCACACCACCACCTGCCACCACCCAACAATAACATGTTGTAAATGTGTAAACAACATCAATTAAAAATCATTATCCATCTTAAAGACATGATTATCCCCATCCCCCATTCAATTTTACGTTACACACACACATCCCCTTCGTTCTCTCTCAATCAGCTCTAATGTTGAAACCCAAATCCATCAAGAATCACCCTGATTTTGTCCTCATCTTCAACCTGAAAACCCCCCAAAAATCACTCTTCACACCTTCAACATACATCCTCTTATCGATCACTCTCGTACGCGCTTCAAATCCTATGTTTTACGACAATCAATCCGTTCCTTATCAAGATCCACACATCTACACACTCACCTCTGTGTGTCCGGTGTTGGGTATTTCTGCGGTGCCTGTCGGTGGAGCGAGAACGTGACCGGCGATGGTCAGGGGAACGGGTTCGTGATCTGGTGAGGTGGGAACGGTCATGAGCGAGAACGTGACCGGCGATGGTCAGGGGAACGGCGGTGGTCTCTGTCTCGTTTTCTGTCTCTGTCTCGATCTCTGTCTCTTCGATCGGCCATAGTTAGGGCAAATATGTATGTTGTTACAGAGGCGAATTAGGGTTTCTATGAAGACTGTATTGTATATTTGTATGTATGTGTGTGATAATATGTTTTAATTTAATACTAAGGGCATTTTGGTCATTTTACATTGACTTAACGGAGAAAACTAACGGACATCCACTCGAGGGACTATCCGAGTAACAACTCGTCAAACCACAAGGAGCACCATTGTAATTTTCAAAAGTTGGGGACTATAGGTGTTATTTTACAAAACCACAGGGACTATCCGGGCATTTTACTCTTTAATATATATAATATATAGAGAGAGAATGAGTGGTGTAAATGTGTGGTTAAAAAATTAAAAAAAATGGTGATGAGTTTTAGTGTTTTTGAAGAATGAATGTTTTTACTTTTTATGATGTGGTAGCTTACTAGGCAAGTTTTTGGGTGTTTTTGAAGTTCCTTATTGTGGATGGTCTTAGAAGTCGTTAGAAAATTGATCTCCCACATCTGGTAACCTTTAGTCCTGAATAAACTTGTGACGAAAAGTAACATTTTGTGGCTTTTTATTATATAAGTTGGGAGGTGTCTATTGTGGTAAATGTGGTTTTTATTCTGTTTCTTTTAGGATTAAGTGATTTTGCTTTTGAAGGTTTGAATAATTTACTAATGCAGTCATGCATTTGTTTTTTTATGCTACGGATGAGCGGTTTAAGAAAGTAATAGTCGGAAGATTCAAACCTTGTCCTCACATAGGCTGTTTTGATCTTGAAATGTTTGTGGAAATGAATCAATGTATCTCGTAAGGAAAGCCATATTATCAATCAGCGGCGAAACTAGCCCAAAAAATTAGGGATATCCCAATTTTTTATTTCTTAGACCAGGGGTATCCTTTGTATGACGGAGACGAAGTTGAGGGGTATTTTTATACTACGAAAACGGAGATAAGGAGTATTTTTACACTACGGAGACGGGTTGTGGGGTAGCCCGTGCTACCCCTACTTACATTCTAAGTCCGCCCTTGTTATCAATCATAAGAGCTTCTTTTGTACTCTAGAGTCGCTCTCCCATTTGTCTCAAGAACTACTCTCTAAGAGTCTGGAGAGTGTCATTATTGACCCATATTTTACTTAGATCTCATATAAGGTAGCATGTGAGAGCGTATCTTTGATTTTGATTGTTTGATTTTTAATGATTTCTAACTGATTTTTTTATTCCTTTGATATTCTTAAGATGATAGTTGTGGGGATGATGTTATAGAAATTGAGGTGAAGCCAGATGGTTCTTGACGGGCAAAATCAGAAGATGATAGAAAGAGTCTATGGGATTTTAGGCACTGGCATTTTAATACTTTCGACGACACATAAATGAACAGGGTTTGGTTCCTGTTAATTTAATTGCAGGCTTTAGTAATGTTTGTATTTTGAATTATATGCTACCTTTAATTGATTTTAACAATTTGATTTTGTTTTTTAAATTGTGACTTACTTTAACAGACTTTAATTATGGGGAACAATAAGAGGTAAGTAACTCTTTTGACGACTTCTGACCGACCCACCACCAATGTAATAGCAAACTTCATTGCGTCAACGGTGTGATAATTACCTCGATGATTGTTACAGTAACCTACACGGTGACCTAGTTCATGGGATTTAAACAAGTACAATGGTGTGATAATCACCTCAGATGATGATCGTTTAGACATCGAAGGTTTGGCCGGAAAGCTTTGTGCGGTGCGGCAACATAAGCACTCGACAAAGCAGTGGCAGAGTTGAGTGAGGAAGAAGAATTCGGTGAGTGGGTGTCAGGGGCGGAGCTACATTGGTCGTAACGGGTTCCCAGAAACCCATTGCGTTTGGAAATTTTAATACATTTTGTAAACCAGAGTGAACCCATAACTATCATTATACACAAAGAAAAAACATGGTTCAGTGGATAAAACACTTTGTCTCTACCTTAAAAATCCCATTTTCGATTCCTGTTTCTCTTTTTTTATTTTTTGTAACTTTTCAATTATATTTTTAATTTAATTAAACAACCATTTTAGGGTTTCCCTCACACAACACCGCACTGGCCGCCACCCCGCTATCACCGCCCAACCACCAGTCGATCGTGGCCCTTGTTATTTTCTTTGCTTGAGCCCGGATTTCACTGTTTCAACTTCCAATTTTCAGTGAGGTAAACTTTGAATTTCTTATGTTGCTGGAATTGTGATTTGTGAATTAGTTTGAAATTGTGAATTGAATTTGATAATTAGCGAATTTGTAAAAACTTGAACCAACTTTTTTTTTTGGAAGGCTAATTTCATTAAAAAGAAACGACCCGGCCCGAAAATCTCCAAGACAGAGACTAACGGAACACGGGAAAGATTACATCAAAGGAAAACAAAAATTACACCAATTTTTCCACTCAATAGAACCCTCCTTAAACCTGCACGTAAACCACAAATACGCCAAAGATTTGACGTCCGCAACCAAATGAGCGATAGTAAAAACCGACCCATTAAAAACCTTGTCGTTCCTATCCTTCCAAATCCGCCAGCAAGCGATAATAAGAATACCATACATAACTTCCTTCTTCTTCGCAGTGTACGGCAGATTATCCACTATATGTAGCACATCAGATAGCGAAAAAACGAAAAACTTTGGGATACGACACCAAGAAGCAATAGCGTCCCACAATCCTACCGCAGTGATACACCCGGAAAACAAGTGATCTACCGACTCTTCTACTTCACCACATAATCCGCAAAAACTATTCTCGACATAGACATTACGGCGTAAGAGAGCGTCTTTGGTTGGAATTCGATTCATACTCGCCCGCCACATAAAAACATTACATTTACCCGGGATCCATTTGCACCATTGATATACCGAATTAGTGACAGCATTACCGTCCCCTTTCAGCCATTGCCGAGCATCTTTAACCGAGTAGCCTTCACCTGCATCATGTTTCCAAGTCCACCGATCCTCGCGATCAGTAAGAACAACATCAGAAAGGTCCCGATGACACTGTATAAGTTCCTGTATCTCCAAGTCAGTGCTCGGATATTGTACCCAGTTCCAGC